>JAJEJO010001736.1:91350-198132 GCA_020662805.1 Glaucomys volans
AGGAAGGAAGGAAGGAAGGAAGGAAGGAAGGAAGGAAGAGAGAGGGAAGGAGGGAGGGGGAGAAAAAGAAAGAGAAAGAAAGAGAGAGAGAGAGAGAAGAAATAAAGAAATATGGAAAAAAAAGAAAGGAAGGAAGGAGGAAGGGAGGGACAGGAGGGAACAAATGTCAAGAAAGATTTCTAGGTTGGGGCTTAGGTGACCACTTACATAGGACATACAGAAAAAAGAACAGGTTAGAAGAGGAGGGAATGAATCCCCTTATGCAGGTTGGTTTGAGATGCCTTTGTAGAGTAAAAGGCAGAGACCAAAGCTGTTTTACTCCAGACTAGACTGATCTCCCAACACTGAGACTGACATTTCATCTGTATTAAGTAAATATTTGTGTAACTAAGTGGATACAATTGAATAAATCTAACTACTAATTGCCTTTATGGACCTGATGCTCAGAACAGAAGCCTGGGCTATAGCCAGTACTATGCTTTGGGTATGGTTTAATTATGTCCCGCAAGGGTCCATTGTAAAATGCTTAGTCCCCAGGGTGGAAGTACTGGGAGGTACAGAGACATTTAAGAGGTGGGGACCAGTGGGAGGTCCTTGAGTCACTTGGGGCTTGCCCTCCAAAGAAATTGTGGGACTCCACCAGTCCTCTCTCCCTCTGCTCCTTGTTCAAAATGTGATCACTTGCTTGCTTCCAACCTGTGCCCCCGTCATTGCCATCCACCGGGTACTATGAGGTGAGGCTGTCAAGAAGCAATCCTTGGCAAACCTGTGCCATGTCATTTGGACTTGGAGCCTCTAACACTGAGAGCTAAATGAACCTAAGTGAGCTGCCTCAGGTATTTACTGTGGTAACATAAGGCCAATTAATACAGCTGGAGACGAGGATGCTGTAGCAAATACTGACGTTCACTCTCTATCCCAAGGCTTCTTATGTAAACACCTGCAGCTCCCTGGCTTTTTCCAGACTCAAGAATAGGCTTAGCCTATATACAAGACAAGCAGGGATTTTCAGAGCTAATGCCCTAGAAGCAACCCTCAACCAGTGATGGATAGGGAGATAACACCTAAATAACCCAGCTTCCTTATTCTTCATCTGGGATAACTCTGAGGCAGGGCAGGGTGTATTAAATCTTGCAGAATTTTCCTGTGAGACTGATTTTCTGTGACTGTGGAAGAGATCTTAATCATCCTGGCCAAACTTTCTTTGAATGAGCATCTTCTTTGCATGAAGGGACTATGTAGCTAGCTCCAAGACCACATGCATCTGAAAGGGAAGGCTGATATTTCTTTTCTTTGTCTGGTACTAGGAATTGAACTCAGAGCTTCTCACAAGCTAGGCAAATGCTCTACCATTGAGTGGTATTGAAACAGGCTCTTGCTAAATTGCTATCTGGCCTCAAATTTGTAGTCCTTCTGGCTCAGCCTCCTGAGTAGCTGGGATTACAAACATGCATCACTATGCCCAGCTAAAGCTAACATTCTTAATAGATAATTATAAATTGTTATGATTTACATATGAGGTGTCCCCCCTAAGTCTTGTGTTAGACAATACAAGAATTTTCAGAGGTGATATGATTAGGTTATGAGAGCCTTAACCTAATCTGTGGATTAATCCACTGATGTGAAATAACTAGGTGGTAACTATAGAAAGGTAGAGTGTGATAGGAGGAGGTGAGTCACTGGGAGTGTGACTTTTGTTTTATATTTTGTCCCTGGTGAGTGGAGCTCTCTCTCTCTGCTTCCTGATTCCCATGTTCTGAGCTGCTTTCATCCTCCACACGCTTCTTCAATGAGAATCTGCCTCATCTTAGGTCCAGAGCAATGGAGTCAGCTGTCTATAGACTGAGGCCTCTGAAATTGTGAACACCAAATAAACTTTTCCTCCTATAAAATTTTGTTCTTGTCAGGTCTTTTGATTAGAGCTATAGAAAAGCTGACTAAAACATGTCTTTCTGATGGAGTTAGCCTTTGTTTTTACATCTGAAAGTGTCCTTCTTTAATCACAAGGGAAATTAGAAAACAGTTAAACATGAACCAAACTGAAAACGTAGCATACCAAAACTTATAGGGGCATAGCAAAAGCAGTACAAATGAAAATATTTATAGCTACAAAAGCTTACAATGAACAACAAGAAATTTCTGAAATCAACAACCTAACCTTACAATTTAAGGAAATAAACAACAAAAAACCCAAAAGCTAGCAGAAAAAATCAAATGGAAATAATTAAGATTGGAGCAGAAAATAACAAATCTAGGAAAACAAAAGACAAAACTAATCAAAATGAAAATTGTTTCTTTGAAAGGGTCAGCAAAATTGACAAATCCTTAACTACATGGACCAAGAAAAAGGAGAGGAGACTATAATTACTAAATTACTAAAACAAAAAGTGAAAATAGGGAAATTACTACCAATTCTACAGAAACAAAAAGTTAAAAAAAAAAAACTACTATGAGTAAGTGTGTCCTAACAAACTGGTAAACCTTGATTAAATGGGCACATTCCTAGATACAAAACCTACTGTCTCAGTTCATGTATGCTGCTAAAACCAAACATCTGAGACAGGGAAGTTTATGACCTACAGAACTTTAATTCCTCACTTTTCTAGAGACTAGAAAGTCCAACATCAAAGCAGAAGCAGGTTCAGTGTCTGTTGAGACCGCTGGTGCTCTGCTTCTGTGACGTCACCATGAACATCATCTTCCCATGGTGGAAGTTACAAAAGGACCACATGCGAGAAGAGAAGAAGACAAAAGGGGAAGTAAGAGGCAAACACTTTCAAGCTCTTTTATAAGATGCTAACCCACCCAAGGGCACGGCCCTCATGACCTAATCATCTCCTAAATTCCCCTCTTAGTACTGAAGCATTGAGTATTAAGTTTTAGAGGGGACATAAACATTCAATGACAGTACCTACCAAGACTACATCACAAAAAAAGAGTCAGTCAGAACAGATCTACTACTAACAATAAGATTCAATTCATAGTCAAAATTTTCTGGTCAAAGAAAAGCCCTGGACTGAATGCTAAATTCTACCAAACTTTTAAAGAACTAGTATCAATCCTCAAACTTTTCCAAGAAGTGGAAGAAGAAAGACTATTTCTTAACTCATTCTTATGAGTCCAGCAGTACCCTGATATGAAAAATCTGACAGACAACACAAGAAAAGGAAATTATAGACCAATGTACCTGATGAACATTGATGCAAAAACTTTCAATAAAACTGAATTCATGAGCATATTAAAATCATATTATACAACATGCCAAGTGGGATTTATTTCTGGAATGCAAGGATGGTTCAGCATATGAAAACCAATCAATGTAATATACACAGTGATAGAGAGAAAGGGGGAAAGCACATGATGATTTTTATGGAGGCAGAAAAAGCATTAGACAGAATTCAACACCCTTCCATGAAAAAACTTCTCAACAGCGTGAGAATTGGAGGAGATGACCTGAACATACCAAAAACCATACATGAAAACCCCACTCAGTGATAATCACAGTCAATGAAAGACTGAAAGCTTTTCCTCTAAGATCAGGAACAAGACAAAGATACTCACTTTTGCCATTTTTTTTTCAATATAGTTCTTAAAGTTCTAGTCAGAGCAATTAGGGAAGGAAAGAACAATGAAAGGCATCCAAACTGAGAAGGAAAGAATAAAATAATCTCTTCACAAATTACGTGATTTCATATGTAGAAAACCCTAACGATGTAAATAATGTTAGAGCTAATGAGAAAATTCAACAAAGTAGCAAGACAAAATTAATACACAAAAAAGCAATTGCCTTTCTGTACACAAAAAATGAACAGTGTAAAAAAGAAATTACAAAAACAATTCCATTTATAATGACACCACAAAGGATAAAATACTTAGAAATTCACTTAAACAAGGAGATAAATGGCTGGTACAATGAAAACTTCAAAACATTGCTGAAATTTTTAAAGTAGACATAAATAAATGAAAACACAACCAGTATTCATGGATTGAAAGATTTAATGTTCTTAAAGTGTCCATACTACACAAATCAATGTACAGATTCAGTGTAATCTCCATCAAAGTCCCAATGATTTTTTTTTCAATACTGGGAATTGAACCAAAGTGTACTGTGAGAGATGATGTGTCAGTTCCTCAAAAAACTAAAACCAGAATTTCTACAGAATTCAGCAATTCCACCTCTGAGTATATATCTAAAAGAAGCGAACCATTCCAGTGACCATTAGTGGTTCTTTGAATTATATTGTTATGGTTAAGATATGAGGTGTCCCCCAAAATCTCATATGTGAGACAATACAAGAAAGTTTAGAGGTGAAATGATAGGGATATGAAAACCTTAACCCAATCAGTGAATAATCCCCTGATAGAGATGAACTGAATTGTAACTGTAGCCAGGTAGGTTGTGACCGGAGGAGGTGGATCATTGGGGGCTTGCCTTTGAGGTATCTATTTTCTATGTAGTGAGTGGAGCCTCTCTGTCTCTCTCTCTCCCTCCTATCTCTCTGCTTCTTGGTGTGATGTTTTAAGCCTCTTTCCCTTACCACACCCCTCTGCCATGATATCCAGCCTCACCTGGAGCCCCAAAGAATGAAGCTTGCTTTCTATGGACTGAGATCTCTGAGACCTCTGAATCCATGAGACCCAAAATAAACTTTTTCTATGTTGTTCTTGCTAGGTCTTTTGGTCACAGCATCAAAAAACCTGACTAAAGCACATGGTTTTGGATTCTTCATTATCCTGGACTTCCTCCTCTGCATGACTTAAAGATGCTGGAATCACTAAATCAGTAATAAGTAATTATCTAATGCTACTCTGTGCTAGCATTATTGCTAACCTCTCTACATGAATTACTTCGTTAATCCTTAATAGAAACTGGGAGATAGATGTTATTAACTGCAGATGCATAAATGAGGAGACGGAGGCATAAGGAGGTTAAAGAACTTGATAGGGTCATAGCTAGCAAGAAGGAGAGCCGCAATATGAGTTCAAATGGTCTAATTCAGGAGCCTCCTTTTAAGTCATCTCTTAAAACTAAGACACCTATTTCACTAAATTCAAGAAAAATCTCATTTAATAATTTAATAGAAAAAAAATTGTGTGTATAGTATGATACCAATGTACAAAATAAGATTTTCTGTCTCTCCTTCTGATTGACAATATATATAAAGAAAACCCTAGAATGTATTTCCCAAGGGTTGATCATTGTTATTTATGGGTGGTGGATTTGAAGCACTTTATGTTTTCTTTGCTTTTTTTTTTTTTTGTCTTCTCCTAACTTTTTATGTTGCTTGGATTTTTTATGATAAATATGTATTATATTTGCATTTTTTCCCTCCCAGTGGCTTTATCAAGGTATAATTTATATACCATAATCTTTACTCAAGTGTATACTTCAGTAAACTTTACTTGAGTGTATTCACAGAAATTTGCAACTATCACTACAATCTAATTTGAGGAGTAGAATAACTTAGTCATATGGTAAGGCTGAACTAATCTTTTAAGGAAACTGCTAGACTGTTTCTTTCAAAGGGGCTGCACCACTTTACGTTTCCAGTCAGCAATGTTTCAACATCTCCATTTCTCCACATTCTTACCAATACCTGTTAATGTCCTTTTTTATTATAGTTATTCTATTGGGTGTAATTATGGTTTTGATTTCATTTCCTAATGATTAATAGCATTGGGAATCTTTTCACGTGCTTATTGGCTATTTGTATATTTTTTTCAAAATATTTCATTTTTATAACAATTGAAACTATTAATTTTTAAAAAGAATTTGACATTGATCATTGGGCATAATCACCCAGATGACATCTGCCCAGCATAGAGTACAGTATGTCAGGTGACCTGTGACATGCACTTACCTATCTGCAAAGGCAGCCAGAAGGGGGGGCCAACTGTCTCAGTAGACACATTATACCACTGATTCAAATGAAGCCTCCAGTCAACTCAATACCCCAGATCCTGTTCACACTGACTACTGTGAAGCTGGTTTCTCTCATTTTCTTTTGGACAAATGATTTTATTGAACCTAAACCCTGAAGCTTATATTTACCCCGTTGAATTTTATCTTGTCAGTTTAAATCCAATATTGTCACCTATAAAAATAATGTTTTATTTACATTCTGTCATCTCAATTTACCTATCTGGCAACCCTCTTTTGGATGCAAAAATATCCAAAAGGTGGATTTTTAACCATTACATTTTCTGAATCAAAATAAATTTATACTTTTCCATAAGCAACACAAGCACTCAATTATGACAAATAATTTTCTTAAAAATAAGCACCTCAAAAATAAAATGAGCTGGATACAGTGGCACATGTCCATCATCTCAGGTACTCAGGACACTGAGGCAGGAGGATCACAAGTTTAAAAGCCAGGCAGGGCAACTGATTGAGATCCTGTCTCAAAATAAAAACTAAAAAGGGAAGGGGATGCAGCTCTGGGGCAGGGTGCTTGCCTCGCACATGTGAGAACCTGGGTTCCATCCCTAGCAGTGGAGAAATTTTTTAAATTAAACACAACTGTAAAGGGGCCTGGAATATGGCTGAAGCTCAGTGGTAGAGCTCTTGTCTAGCATGTGCAAGGCACTGGGTTTGATTCTCAGCACTGCCCCAAAAAAGAAAAAGAAAAGAAAAGAAAAGAAAGAACAAAAGACATAAAGAACAAATATAAGAAACCCATGAAACTCTGTATCTTTATTTTTCATGATTATCATAGGAACATATCTTTGCTATATGTGAAGTTTCAAGTGAGCACTGCCGTCCAACTTTTGTTTCACAATAATGGTCACTTTTAACAGAGACCGAAAGGGAGATAAAATGTATAAAATATCATTGATATGCAGGCAGGTCAGATGTAGGGTATTCTTGTACATTTTGATTCTTTCTTATTTCATTCTCAGTGGAAAGTTTTTCTTGAAATTTTGGATGACTTACACTGCTTCACCCATTCACACCCAACCGCCTCCTGGAAACCAATCCAATCCTTCCCCTTCTCTGAAGCTCCTCAGCAGATCCCAGTTAAGTTATGAAGGACCCTCTTTGTTTTGTCTTCTCCCTTTCACCTTCCATCCTCAGTCCCCACTTTCCTCCCTTCCCTGGTTCAAGTCTAGTGCATTCAAGCCTTCCAGTCCATGCTGCCTGTGTTCATCCAGGTAAACATGCACCCATTAGAAAGTGTTTATATGTCTGTTTGTAAAATAATATTGGGCTGTAAATGTATTTGATTTCTTACTTTAATGTGCCAACATTATATTTTCGAGAGATACTCAGGTGCTACATGTAAACCTAACTTGATGTCTCTGTTGCATACTAGTCTATTAAATGCACACCAAAGGTACTTACCTGCATACTTCAAGGTGCACACTCATCCTGAAAAACACTCTTGTGAACATTCTTATAAATTTACTGCATTTACACTGTTCTCTGTGCTGGTCAGAGAAAGTATCCATAAAGAGAAATTTGCAAATTTGACTTACAGTTTCTCTGAGGTATGAAGCAGATAGCTAAGTTATAGGCTCATGCATACCTAATTTCTATAAAAATCGCTATACTGCTCCCTAGAAGAGCAGTAGTGGTTTATTCTCCCATAGCAGTAGTGCTAGGGCTTTGTTTCGAATTATTCTCCATGGCACTTGGTGTTGTGTGACTTTATGGTTTTGCCAATCTGATGGAGGTGAAGCATCATCCCAGCAGGGCTCTGCCATCTCCTCTGTGACTGCTGATCAAGTTGAACATCTGTGTCTTCAGATGATGATGTGAACTGCCTGTACATGTCCGTTGTCCTTTTTTTCAATTATTTTTCCTATCTTTTTATCGCAGACTGGCATTAATACCCTGTGCATTCTGGCTGTTAAAACCTTCAAGGCTTCAGGCATTGCAAATATCTTTCAGACTGCCGCCAGTCACTTGTCACTGTTAACCTTGTCTGTGATGTCCTGTATCCAACCGTCTTTCATTTTTTATTATTGTGAAATTAATCCATTTACCTCTGGACAGCAGAAGCTTAGGGTTTTATTTAGTAATTTCCTTACCACCAAAAGGCAGACAGATATCCCCTACCTTATCCTCTAGTGGTTTTATAGTTTTCTTTTCACACTTTGACATTAATCCATTTTGCTTTTTTAATGGGTCAAGATAGGGATTCCACTGTATTTTTCCCTATATAGTAAGACTTTTCTCCACAGTATTTTCTACAAAGTCTATCCATTTATTCTAGGCTTGTTGAGCTATCCCTAGCATATACTTGCTTTTCATAGATACATAGTTTGATTTGGGGGCTTTCCTTTCTTTCCACTGGTTTACCTGCTTCTTCTGCACTAAACTTTGCAACTTAGTAGTTTTCTCAAATGTGTCATATTCTAGTAGAGTGATCCCATCCTTTTGTTCTTCTTTTTCAGTTACTTGATTACTCAAGATCCTTTACTCTTTCATAAAAAAGTTAAAATCAGTTTATGATAATTCGAGAAATTCCTGCTGATTTTCATTGGGTTATAACGAAATGACATCAGAGCAATGCTAAATTGTTCCAGATATTTATTTAGGTCTTTCATTTTTTTCTTTAATAAATCAATGAAGTTATTTTTTCAATAAAGTTCTGATATATTCTTTATCAGATACTTTGTTGCCTTTGAAAATTATGTGTAAAACAAAGTTACATCTTACATAACCATATGTATGGTTTTATAAATTAATGTTACATTTTCTATTTGTACTCCTTGGTCTCTTTAGAGTGCATTTGAAGAGAGTGAGGCAACATCTCAGGAATTCACCAAATTGTCTGCAACCATATTTAATACCTATATCACATTCAATACCTTTAAATTTATGCTTCATTTGTGACCAGTGGCCCTATTATGGTCTGGATCTAGAACATCCCCAAAATTCTCATGTATTGAGCCTAGGTCCCCAGTGTAGCAATAACCAGATCGGGGGGGCTTTAGAAAGTGATGTAATCATGAGGGCTGTGACTTCATTTATCATTGGATTAATCCATTTGATAGATTAATAATTTGAATGGACTACTAAAGTAGTGGTAACTGTAGGTAAGTGGGACATGGTTGGAGGAAGTAGATAACTGGGAGTGTGCCCTTGGGAATTCCATCTTGTCCCCAGCCCCTTCTTCTGTTTCTTTCTCTGTCTCCCACCCCCTACCCCTGTCCATCCTGGTTGCCAAGAGCTGAGCAACTTTCCTCTGCCATGCCCTTCTGCTATGATTTTCTTCCTCAACTCAGGTCCAAAGCAATGGCACCAACCAACCATGAACTGAAACCTCTGAAACTTTGGACCAAAATAAATCCTTCCTCCTCTAAGTTGTTCTTGTCAGGTATTTGAGTTACAGCAAAAAGGAAAAAAAAAAAAGCTGACCAACACAGGCTTCAGAGAGATCAGCATCTTCACTGAGATGGCTACTGGCACATTATGCTTTACTTACTTTTCTTGAGATGTAGCTCTGTGCTATGTGTGCACAAACAGAAGTAGAGAGCTGCAGTCTGCAGGGCCTCTAGCTAAACTGGAGTGGAGTTCTTCCTCTACTTCTGACTTTGAACCAGTCCATAATCCCTCTGAGTATCACCTTGCCCTTCACTAACATTGACTAAGATGTTGTCACAACAATTCAAAGAGTAAATAGATGTGTCTTGCACAGAATTTGGTATGTGGAACCAATGCCTGCTATTGGAATCTAAAGGCAATGAATACTTAAATCAGCTATAGCAAGAAAGAAACAATGACAAAAAAGAATCATGAGCTCCAAAATCTGTTTCCAATGATTGATAATTATTATCAAATTTACTCCCGCCAAGAACATTAGAGACAATTGATAACCACATCTCCAAATACCATGTGCTTTCATCAGTCTTGGCTCAAAGGAGAGGCCTCACAAATTGAAGACTGTCACTGGCCCTGGGCTTCCTGAAGCAGTCCAAGGAACATTTTTTCTGGGAATCTGTTCTTTTGGGTGAAGGAGGAAGCTGCTGTGGGTGGTGAGATACTCTTCCTCTGCAAAGGGATAATTTCAGCAGAATCCCAAATAGTACAATCGAGTTAGCTGTATTAAAATGCAAATTTTGTGCATATTAAAAAGTACCTTTACAGCAGCCCTTCCTTATCTTAGAGAGGTACATTCCAAGACCCTCAGAGAATGCTTGAAGTGCAGATAGTATTGAACCCTATATATACTAATTTTTACCTATATACACATATCTATGATACAGCTCAATATATAAATTAGGCATAGTAATATATTAATAACTAATAATAAAAACAGCAATAGCAATAATATACTACAATAAAAGTTATTTAAAATTTACGAATTGTTTATTTTGCCATTAATCCATTTTGATTTTTTTCATGGGTCAAGATAGGGATTCCACTGTATTTTTCCCTATGTAGTAAGACTTTTCTCCACATTATTTTCTAATATTTTGCACTGTGATTAACCACAGGAAACTGAAATCTAAGAAAGTGAAACCTCAGATGATGGAGACTCTGCTGTGGTTGAAACAAGTAAGAATCCCTCTTATTTCCAACTACCATGGAGATACTGGAATGAAAGATAATTACAGAGTGAGGATGGATTTGAAAGAGGCAGGATACCATAAGGCATGCTGTGGGAGCCCCTATAAATTTTCCCAGTGGTTCATAGCTGAAAGGAGAGAGGGAAGTCATTGAGACCAACTCATGAGGGATGTAGCAGGAAGAAAAGGGGCAGAGAACATTTGAAGAGCAGGCACTCAACACCTGTGTTGAAAGACTCAAGGTCAATGACTGGGCACCTCTTCAAAAGCTAGCCTTCCTGACCTTCCTAGAAACAACAGTACCTCCACGCCCTGGACACTCTCATGCCACCCTGCTTTACGGGTCTTGCTTGATTTCTTTCTTTTGTTATTTTTCATCTCATTCATTAGAAACACTAGGTTGAAAACCCCATAGGAACACCGATCTGATCTGTCTTGTTCATGCACCATGATCAGTGCCAGGAAGAGTAGACACTCAACAAATGTCACTTGAAGGAAGATAGTCCAGGTCTTACAGAAGTGGTGCATCCATTTTTTGTTTCCTTACATCACATGTGGGCATTAACTGACCTTAGTGATAGGAGGAAAGTTAGGATGGAAAGATGCTATAAAGCACTTCAGTGGAACAAGCAACTGCTTAAGTGCCACCCCAAGGAGTACTCTGAGTCAATCTACCTAGAACTGCAGCAATAAGAAAGGTGAACGCACATTGTCCCTGTTCTGACTTAACCCTTGTATCCCCGTGAATCTGTACCTTCCTGGTTTATCTTTAGATAATTGTCAGGGAGTAATATGAGATATATAGAGCCCATGGCAATGGCCTTGAATGAATGAGTAATGCAGCAAGTTACAAAGTTCTTAAAAGAAAGTTAGAGGAGTTCTCGTTCTCCTGAGCTTCCGTGTTCTCTGTTCATTGCACATAGTGGGTGGTGTTGTGGGAGAATGATTTGAATGAAGAAACAATCAATTGTTCTGGTTCTCTTTGCTCTTACCCCTCTCACTTTATTTTTTGAGAGAAAGAATAAGAGGAAAGGATTGGGAAAGTGGCAGACTTCTAATGAAATCCCTTCTCTTTTTAAAAGAAAGTGGTAACACTAAAACCATAAGGCAAACCAGTAGGGGGTGTTAAAGATAAAATTCCCACTCAGAAGTCAATGGAAATGTAGTTACTGGCAATTATTGTGTGTTCTCTGTTTCCCTTGTAAGCGAATTGACCTTTAAAAATAAAATTGCTCTTGATTGTTTTTAAAATCTCATTATCTGTGCTTCAGAGATTGTTTTCAACTGTTGCCCATATATTTTTAAGATCTCCAAATGTCCTGTTGGAAATCACAGTAAGTAAAATTTCTTGGATTATTAACTTTTCCATGTATTTTAAATATTTATATTGTATAACTCACAATGAATAAACACATGATATTATCAAAAAATTGAATACTATACAGTAATGAAATAGTATATTTAAAGACTATTCTATGATATGCAGGAATATTCATTATATAATCTTATATTAAAAAACAGGATATAAAGTATCACATAGAGAATGTTCTCCATTTGTGTTTCATTATGTTTAAAATAATGATTATGGGATTTTTGTGTGCAATAATGGGTTTTATTTCCTTCCTTATGTCTTGTAACAGTTCCTTTGTAATTTCTGAATCCTCTTCAATAAATGTCACTCTTATAATCAGGGGACAATTTATAAAAATGTCCAGCTCTTTGTTCAATAGAATTTAGTTTGTCTTTAAGGTATTTTCTTGAGGTAGATAGGGGAATCAACATTATTCTTCTCTTTTAAGGTCAAAATAGTGAGATCCTGACTCTAATCACATAGCTCATGGCAAAGAATTGGAATCTAAAAGAGAGACCAACCTCTTGGATTGACAGGGCCTCTTCCTCACCCCAATTAGGTGCACCTGGGAGGGACTTACAGTGCTGATCTCTGCCCTGGTCCCTTGATGACTGGCTCTCCAGCACTGCCTTCCTCTTTGCACTGCTGCTTCTGGAGCAGGCCCAGAGTCTGAGTCTGAAGCTAAGAATCCTGAAATGTATCTCTGGATTATCACAATTTGCAAGTAATTGGATCTATCCAATTGAGATTGTTTCAGGTACAAATGCTATTGTTGCAAAGGGCGCCATTAACATGTTTCTAAATTGCTAGAAGCCTAACTTCAGAACCAGCATGCTCTTGTCTCCTTGAGCACTTCTTGAGAATAAAGACTATGTCCATTCTTTTCCAAAGATTCCTAAACAAATGCTCAGTACAAAGACTTATATTTGTCATGGAATCTTCATCAACACTCATTAACTTATTAGTCATCAGCCTTAGGACATTGTACTTTGAGGCCACTAGTTCAAATCCAGACTTGGTCCACAGTGCATGCAAAAAGCAATATTTCACTACCAGGTACAACGACTTGCTCATCAAATGGGGGATCTCTAAATTTTCATTTAGAGAATTTAAAAAAAATCTTGTAAGTTACTTGAAATTGTAGTTTTTTCAAATGACAAATGACAACCATTTCTTTCTTTTGTTTCTGACTCTTGACAAACAAAAAAGTTGGTTACCTGGTTTTGCACATAGAGATTGGAGTTAAACTGGTACCAAGAAGAACCCAGGCATCAGTATTTTGTTAAAGCTCTTTTGACAATTCTAGTGCTCTGCTAGGTTTGAGAACTACTGATTTAAACTGTGAATCTTTGCCTCTATGACATATTTAGTATCTGTGACTTATCCGATGCCAAGTCTTTGGTCAAGAATGCAACATCCAATTATAACACAGATCCCACGGGTAAGATCAGTTTTAGGATTTTCCATGTGGTTTCCAGAAATGTACTACAGTGAGAATCAAGTATTGTTGGATATTTTATACTTTTCCAATGTCCATATGCCCTCAAAAGAAGTACCTAGGACAAACCTATTTTCTAGATGTTGACAGAGGCTGTGTACAGCACCCATAGAAAATCACAGTATAGGTCTTCTACAAAAACCCAACCTTTTGTTCTCCATGAGATTCTGTGAGAAGGGCTTAAAAACGCAAGTGAGGCTACCACAGGAATCTCTGATACCTGAGTTGGAAAAGCAAGTTTTACTGGTAAGTCTCCAGGGTATAGGACACCCTGGTCCCTCCAGCCTCCCTGCATCCCTGTCCCCACTGGGGGGATCTGGATCTAGAATCAGTACTCTGTCCCCACCTGCCCATGATCCCAACCCTATTCCAAAGCATAAGGATCTGATTTTCTGATTTTCTGCACACTAAGTATGGATTCCAGGGTGGGAAGATGGTGTCCTATCTGATCAGAGCTCAGAGAGGAAAACATTTTGAATAAAGGCAGTGATGTGGTCAGCCAGATGCTGCAGCAGAGAGAGAAACAGGAGTAGGCAAAGAGCAGGGAGATTTTGAGACACTGTCCATTTGGCAAGAAAGAGGAGAGTAAAGAGACAATAATGTCTCATGGGCTTAAAATGTGATTGATTCTAGATCAATATCCAAAGAGTCCTATTGGACAGAAATTAGTTTTAAGAAGGAAATTCATGAACTTGAATGTTTGAGGACAGGATATTATGGATGAAATAATATGGCATCTTTTCAAATTTAAGCAAGTGCCCCTTTATTGGATTAAGAAAACAGATCATGAGGCAGAGGGAACATAAGGGAGCCTGCTGGGAGTTGGTATTGGCCACGTGAGGTTCTCTGGCTACATCTAGCTCCTGACTTTCTGCTCCCTGCATGTGCTAAGCCTCACCCCAGCTACCTATCCAGGCCCTGTCTAAACTACTGCCCTCCATCTTCTCTTCAGGATTCTGTTCTTGTTGGCTCCTCATGTTCTCCCTGGCTCTTTTTGGAGCCAAGATGGCCTTGACATGGAGTTGAGTGATGTCATCCAATACCCTGAGGAGCCCCCATGCAGATGTGATGTGAGGGCCAGGGGACTGTCCTTGAAGAGAAAAGAGTCTTCCCAGAAAAGCAGTGGGGATTCACTCTGAGTGCAGGAGCCCTGCATATTTTTAACTTAATTTCACCTTGACATGATTTCGAAAAAAGTAAGATGCTTCCTTGAAGTCTCTTATGTTGAAAACAGTAGAGTGTGTGTGTGTGTGTGTGTGTGTGTGTGCGCGCGTGTGTGTGTGCACCCGTGCTTTGAGGTACAGCTCTCTTGAGAAATGAGTAAAGTGAGGTTTTTATGGAATTACATGAGAATCCAGGATATCATGGAAAATTATATTTTAAAAAACTGATCCTTTCAATTACATGTTTTAGATTACCCGCCCCCCACCCTGCTTTTTAAGAAGCAAAACATTTCAATTCTTGAAGTTGACTCCTTTCGAGTTGTCTAAAGCTAAGAAAACATCATGGTGCTGAGGAAAGAGAAGGAGTTGTGGCTCTTGCTTTGATGTTAAGCAGCAGCTCTGTGACCCTAGAAAGCACTTGCACCCTCTCAGCCTCAATCCCATCATGTAAGAAGAGGCTGGGCCCGGTTATTTCTGTTGTAGAATTCTCACTCACTCCATAAGCTCAGTGTCCCTTCTAAAACCCAAAGTTCCTGTAAGCCAGAGTTTTATCCAAAGCTCCGCTGCCCTCCCAACTCAAGAATCAAATGTTGTCTGCACAAGTCTCCTAATTGCACTCAGTTCTATTGTAGACATTTCAGATATGTAAGAAATGGACTCAAGGGAAGCACGAGAACTTGTTCAAGACCACCCAAGTTTAAAGCAGCTGCTTCTTGCTCTATCATGCCTAGGTAATAGGACATCAGCTCTTGACATCAGCTCTATGAAGGTAAGTGAAAGATGCACTTGGCCCAGACAGGTCTGGCTGGAAAACGGCATGCAGAGCTCCTGACTCCTGTTCTCTTGGTATGCAGGGGTATGAGGCGCAACCCTCACATGCTGTTTATGCTACATGAGCATGCCTCTCTTTGCAGAACTGGAGTGACGAGAGTATCAATAGCAGCAGAAAATTCCGTCAGGCCGCTCAGCCTTGTCTCCATTACTAGAGTAACTGGAAACAGCCTCCTGCATCCTCTAAGAAAGCAAGGTGATTTAAATCACGCATATTTCTGTGACATGCATGTCTAAACAGGAAGCCAAAGGGAATTAGCCTTTCAGATTCTGTGTTTTTAAGACATGTGGCTAGGAATGAACAAGACCAACAATTCCTGCTGCAATTCTCAGTTTCTACAGCCTGAGAAATCTAGCGTGCATTGAGGTAACCTGATACAAAGTGGTTTTCACTACTTAGAAATTAAGGTTTCTCCACTACTCATGGAATGCAAGCCTGTGTTTAGAAGTCAATGCAGGACCTTAGCTGACACTTCCATACCTGCCAAGAGTCACTGATGTGAACCAGGTGGCCTGCTTCAAGTAGAATTCAATTATCCAGATGGCAACTGTTTCTTAATTCAAAACTTTAACAGCACTTTTTTTTTCTATTATGAAAAATGAGAGAGAAAAGAGAATACATTGAGTTTGAGCACTTCTGGTTTATAAGATTAGAGCCATGGGAGGAAAGCATGTCCCTGGCCTCCCCCAGCTCCCTGCAGTTCCAGCCCTAAGCACAATGCCTGCCTGGATGCCTGTCTTATTCCTGGAACAGAAGTGATGGGCCTGAAATTCAGCCTCCTCTTGGGTCTGTTCTTCGGAAGCTAGAATAACTCTCCCTCTCTAATTAGTGATTGCATTAGCAGATGGTATCTTTTTTTTTTTAAGTGAAAAGGAAAAATGAGAAAAGATCTTAAAGGTTTTAAATTGCATTTGGAGACAATACTTTCTTTCTCCTGAGGAGGTTGTTCAGCATCAGCTCCTGAACTGCAGACCCTGGATTTTCAAGACTTCTTATTCTGCAGATGAAAATCTCTGAGCTGGGCTCCAGCTGCCATATTTCAGTGAGCTTGGTTCTCCCCTAGGGTTTGGTAGTCACAGGATCAGTTCGGAGAAGTGGAGTGTTCACTGACCTCTACCACCCAACTGGGTGGACCCAGCAGGCTGTGTTTCAGTAGACAGATTTCTTTGTTGGACTAGAGATTGGTGGGGAAAGAGAAGAGCTGGCATAACGTAGATTCTGTTCTCACTCCTCCTCTAGGCTGATTTTTGTGGGTGCCTTCATCCTTCCTTGGCCTTTGTGTTTCCCAGGCTTAGTAGGGATTTGGTATCAAGACAAGATCATTCCTTACTTTTTCTGAACAGTTACTACATGGTAGACAATGTTCTTGTGCTTCATGTGCAATGTATCAACTGATCTCGATAGCAGCATAGTGATATAGTTACCATATAGTTTTTATAGATAAAAAGTTTCTTGTGGGTAAGGAAAATGGCATTGTTTGAAGAAGGTATTCAGTTGGGATACTGTTATTTGATCAACAGTTTGGGGTCCAACCATCATCTTCATGATCACCACCACCTTGTACCACTACTCCAATGCCACTACCATCATCGCCATCACCAACTCCACCATGACCTCTACAACCACATTCATAATCAGGTGTCAAATGTCAAGTTGGCAAGGACTTATCAAAAAAGCAAAAAGCTGAGATTTGTTGGCACATGGACATCTTTAACATAAGCTATTTGGACAATTGAAGCTAAATTATTCATTAATTTGGCCTCTTCCTCCTTTTTCTTTATCCTCTATAATTCTAATCTTTATATATGAGATCCATTGCCAAGTGGCTTAAAATTTCTTTAGTCAGTGGAATTGCATTAAGTTCTAGTCTCTGAGAGAAGTAGAAGCCAATAAAGTTCTTGGTCTATTTGGAATTTTGTTAAGAAGAACAAAACAAAACACAGGAAACCCAGATAAAATCCCTGAATCTTTCCAAAAAATTGAATTATCTTTCAGGGTTAGGGAATTGTGTGTTAACTGATGGTTAAAATTATGTCTCACTTACAGTTTCTCATCATATCCAGCTATTTGAAAGCCTCTGTTTTGGGGGAAGTAGGGGATAATAATGGGAATTAAGGCATGCTGCATTAAAAAGGAGAAAATAAATTGAGTATAGTGTCACCAAAATATCCAAGAAAATCGAGATATCTTGAGATTCTGGATTCAATAATATGATCAGAGGAACTTTGATAAATAGGCTGGTTGTGAAGTCCTATCCCAGCATTCTGCCACTGCCAAAGAAATCTTTCCAAAGCACAAATCCGATCATACCTCAACCCTGCTTAAAACCCTGCTGTGAGGCTCTTTGGCCCACTTGATAAAAATCAAGTCCTTCTGTGGCTTCTAAGTCCCCCACGGACTATACTCTGCTCATCTCCCCAACCTTACGGCTCTCCCTCTCACAACATAGATTTGAGCCATTTTGAATTGCTGACCAGTCGTCCAACAGACTGTTTATGTCCCAAAGCTTTTGCCAATGTACTGTGTTTGATAGTGTCCCCCTGCCCTTCCCCAACACACAGCCACTTAGTGACCTCCAATCCATCTTTCAAGGTCCAGCCAGGGAAGACTTCCAGTTCCAGGCAGAACTAGTCACTTCCTCCTTCACATCTCTGAGATACCAGTGTAGATACAGCTCCTCTCACTATGTCACTCACATCTCATTGTATGACTTTCTTTTATGTCAGACTGTGAGCTTTATGGCAGTAGAGAATACTTTTTAATCATCTTTATACACCAGTACCAAGCATAGGGCTGGACTCAAAATAATGGTTTTTCCAAGTGTTTTTTTTTTTTTTCTTTTCTTTTTTTTTTTTTCAATTCTTACTTTTGTCAAACAGTATAAGAGTACCAGAGGGATGGGTTGAGGAAGGTTCTTTATGAGATGGGAAGAAGAGGGAGTCCTTCCTAGGGGCTTATTTGTAAGAGTTCCTACGTGGAGGTCATCCATCACTAAAACGGCAGCATCCCAAGTAAAATATAAGCTGTTAAAAATGAATCGAGCTGGTTACTATTTTTGTACCTGACCTACTTTTTAGTTACTTCTACGGCTGTTACAAAAACCTCCAGAATTTTATAAATGAATCAAACCACTTTTTGATGGCCTTATATTCATGTCTAAGTTAGTTCTTTACTGAGAAGAAAATCTGCACATTCTCTGACACCCTGCTTTAGTGCACAGCCATCCATAGAGAGAGAATTGCTCTCAATAGGACCAACTTCCAAAGAACATTCTCCATTGTTTTCCCATAGAATATTTCAAGGCCAAGAATAGCAAATCCATCCATGCCAGTGCCCATGTCTATACCTCTTCCAAAGCAGGCAGAGTTGAATGACAGTTACCTCCTGTCACTTCTCTGTTTCCAGCTTGCCCATACTGGGTTGCAAGCATGCTCCAAGCCATCTCCCTGGATGGATGAAGAGAGAACACTGGTAGCAGAATAGTTTTTCAGGTCAAATCTCTTCTTTGTCATTATTTGATTTTTGTTTGCAATGCCCTCATGGTTGCTGATTTGTAGAAAACAAGTAGTGAGTTTTTAAATGCCAGAATATCATGTTTTATAGTGTTTTGACTTGAAATGAGGGGAGAAGAGGGGTGTGTATGTGTGTGTGTCCCTATGCCTGGGGCAAAAGTGCTAGAAGACAGAATCCTAGTTCTTAATTTCAGAATCCAATGTAAAAAAACATGGGAAACAACTAAGGAATCCTTTATTACTATTTATTTATAAGAACTGCTCTTCATAAGAGCACTTAAGTGACACTTGTGTTAAGGGGACTGAGTAAAAGAAGTAGGACCTAATTTCATTCTGATTGATAGTATGGAGAAGGTATGACAGTTGTCAAATAAATGCTGACACTTCTAAAATTTCCAGAGACAAAACTTGAAGTCTTCTACAATCATTAGTAATACATTGGAAAGAATATTAAAGAACTTTCAAAAGGAATTAAGAACTGCATAGAAAATAGGGTTTGGTAGAAAAGTTAATGGGAGTCAGAATTATTTAACTGGCAGATTATAATGGTCAGCAATGCGCCCAGAACTATGCTTTGCAGGAGGCAATAGATCTGCTTCTGAACAGGAGAAGGGAAATAAGTTTACACAGGAAGGGAGAACGAGGCTAGGAAGAATTTGGGAATGATGAGCAGAGCTAACTTTAAGGCAGGGAGAGTAGTTTTCTGGGGGAACCTGGGAAATGGGTAAAGGGTAGATGCCTGCTGATGATTGTTCTCATCTTAACTGTAGGACAAGCTAGGACAAAGAAAATCCTGTCATTCCAGATTCCTAGCTTATTGATTTCCCACTTTTTTCTCCCTGTGGAAAATGCTAACTTGGGGTGGACTCCAACTCATATTCTAAAGTCCTTAATTGTAGTGGTGTTTTTATTCAATCCAGCAAGTACTTACCCAAAGTGCTAACATTCTTGGCTCAAAATACCTACTTGCATCATATTTTTCATACATCTGCTGACTCTATTCACAATGACTGGGTCAACCTTCCACGGCTGCGATCAAATCCTCCTTAAAGCTATCCAGGCTTGCAGCCTTGAGGTCTACAAAGGCTGAGTCTCTGGGCCAATCTGTTTAATTGTGCCCCAATCTAGGAGCTTAAAAAGAGCTGATAGGATAAGAAACACATAGAATAGAGAAACATTTCTTTCCTTGCCTTCTCTTTCTTCTAGAATCCACATCTGTGCCCTGCACTGTCTGGGAGTTAGAAAAGGTAACTGAAAGTCCTACCACTGTGCTTGGAATATCCAGTGTTAGTCACTCCCTGAGTCTGTTTCTTCATCATAAAATAAGGAGAGGATTACATTTTGAATCTCTAAGGTTTTATTCCAAAGGTTTTATCTCTAAGTTTTTATTCTAAGAGTAGAAAAGAAGGCTTTTCCAAGAAAATGACTTTTCTACCTTTGGCCACTTAAGTTCCAAAGTGTTCCTTTCAAATCTGAGGATTCTGCGCCTCAGTCTTGGCCAGGTCTTCCTTTTTCTTGGTTCCATAGACATGACAAGTGATCCATATTTCAACCAGGCAGGGATTCTTTCCATCATTCTTTCCCATTGAAAACTAGCTCTATGCTCAGAGACCTAACTTCAGAAGTAGGAAGATGGTTCCCATTTTGCAATTTGGAGACCAGGCTTTTTCAATAGCAAGTGGCCTCATGAGAGCCCCTGAGCCTCTATAGTTTCCCACTCTGCCTTGTGGACTTAGGAGAATTCAAGGACCTCATATATGTAAAACTACCATATGAAGCCAAAATGAAAATCCAAATGTTAGTTAACATTCCCTCTATTTTCACCCTTTCTCCACCCAAGAGCACTAGATCTTTGGGGTCTTCCTGAGAGGACTTAAACAACCTGTAGCTACCAAATAAAAGTAGGAAGGGAAATACCTTGATCAATCAGTGTTATTTTGTTAAACAAATGAGTGATAACTTATGGAGGGAGAATAAGGATTCAACTGGCAGGAGAAAGTTACATTGTTCAGACTTGTGCTTTCTACATTTTGTTGTTGTTGCCTTCAGACCAGGGCCCAAGGGATAATTAATCTTAAACAAGCTAAGAGATCTTTAGCAAGTAAAAGTCTGCTACAGAAGAGCAGTAAAGAAAGCTGTCAGGCATAAAAATGAAGGATACGTGAAAGATTTTTTTAGAACTTGGACAATACTGTAAACTTTTGTTGAATTAACAGTGCTGCGAACTCTGTTATAAATTTGGGGGCTCTTCCTTCAGCAGCCATGACTTGAATTCTGTTTACAATTCTGCTTTCCATGGCTTGGAGTGATTAAATCAAAGTCTGAGGGCACAACAGCCCTTAACCATGTATCTTTGGGCAAGAGGAAGGGGACTCTAACAAGCAGTTAGAGTTTCTTTCATAAAGGGATGAGATTTTACTAACCATGGAACTGATAACACAGTTGCTAGGTTGTTGTTGTTTTTTTTTTCTATTTTCCTTCCCCATTTTTTTCAAGCTTCATATTCTTGTTTGTTCATGTTGAATTAATTCTTGAAGTTGATAGGGTTGCTTTGACTTGCTTAGGAAGTTAACATTTTCCTTGTTTTTCATAGAAAGTTCTCAGACATGTGGAGTGAGTCCTGTGGTTCCCCAGTGTACTTGACTTCCTGACAATTGTTGATAATAATACTTTTTTTTTTTTTTTTTAATGTTGGAGAACTTCAGCCAAGGAGGCCTCTGTTACAAAGCACCCAGGGTTGCTGGTGAAGTGGGGTCTGGGCCCCTCGAAAACCCAAGACTGCCCTGGAGGAGTTGATACTGTGCAGGTGGGCACCATGGAGAAGTAGACAAGACTTCAAACACCTCCCTTTTGAGCCACCCTTTCTTGCTAAAGAATTTGTCCCCTGGGGGTTTCAGGTTTTTCTTCCCTAAAAAGAGAATCCCCAAAATGGACAACTAGATTTCATTTACATAGTGGTGTAAATGAATTCACTGGATGTCCTTTGAATTGTCATTTTGGGGTCTTGAATGGAGTGAGATGTGTGAGTTGCTGTGCGGGTGGTGTGCTCCGGACCTGTGGCAGGCCAGTTGAGAGTCATTTTCTGCTGGTGGAGTAAGAAGCGAATAGGAGGACCTCAAATCAGAGGAGGAATCCAGAAAGGCACTTAGAACCTAGGGACGCCATCCGCAGGTGGGCGTGGGTCCTGGATTATGCAGAGAAGCAAAGTTCCTCAGACGCAAGCCAGCTACCTTCAAACCCTAGAACCCTGGTGCATCCCTTCGTTCCAGACTGAAGCGCTGGAAAAGCCACTCTGTACGAGGCTTCTGTGCCTCGTCTCCGGCAACCCGGGGAGCCCAGTACCGAGAACGTACCGCATCCGCTGTGGACCTTCAGTGCCCTACAGCAGGCTGGTCACGCTGCGGCCGTGCCACGGAAGGAAGGGCGCGGGAGTACCATGGACTCGTAAGTCTTTGCTGTCCGGCGAGGAAGCGCTCCCCACAACCCTCCCGGGACTTGGGCACGCGCACCCGGGGCCCCGGCGCCCTCCTGCCGGGAGCCCGGACTGGCCGCAGCCGGCGCGGTCCCGGCCCGGGGGTGGGACTTGGGGCGGGGGCGGAGCCAGGCCCGAGGCCGGTGTCAGGTTGCTCCGGTAACGGTGACGTTTGAGGCGTGGGCGGGGCCAGCACGCAGGTTGCATATTTTAGGAAGTGAGGAGGAGGCGCGGGCTTGAGCTGCGGCGGGGTCTGGGGCGCAGAGCAACGGCGGGAGGAGGCGGACACGTGGCAGCAGCAGCGGTAGCAGCCCCGGCGGCGGCGGCGGCAGCAGCAGCGGCGGCGGCATCGGCCGGAGCCGCCTGCCGCCCTCCCTCCCTCCCGCCTCGCGGCAGCCCTAGCTCCCTCCTCTTGGCTCCCCCGGCCCCACTCGCTCGGCCGGGAGCTGCTCTCTTCTTTTCTCTCTATTCTCAAGCGACCGGACCGGGCGCCAGGCACAGAGCACCGCCAACATGGGGAAAGGGGTGAGTGTCTAGTGATCCCGGGGAGGGGCGCGGGGAGCCCTGGAGGGGAAGAGGAGGAAGTCTAGAGGGCCACCGCGGCCAGCGGGAGGCCGCGGAGGAGGAAGCGGCGCCGCGCGGCGCGGCTTAAAAGACGACGCACTTTGGAAATGGAGGGAGCGCCGAGGGGACGCGCGGCAGCGCAGGGCGGTGCACAGACCGCGGGCAGAGGCTGCGGGCCTCCGAGGCCGTGCGCGCGGCGGCGGGGGAGGTCCTGAGGACCGCGCTCGGGAAGTGGCGCCGGGAGGACGGACGGAGGTAGCGGGGCAGCCCCGGGACGGAGCGGGCCGCCGGTGGCATCCCCGAGCCCGGCTGCCTCCCCCCGCCCGCACCTCCCGTCTCTCCCCTTCCTTTTTCCCTCCTCCCTCCGTGCCCAGAGGAAAGGCGCGCCCCTCCCCTTCCCCTGGGGCGCTCCGCCGGGGCCCCCTCCCCGGCTGCCGTTCCCGCCGGGATCGGCGCCGGCAGGGGCAGCCTCCGGGTCGAGGCTCCTTCTTCTGGGAGCGCTGGGGCTTAGCCAGCTCCCCGCAGAGGCGGCCGCCCTCCCCCAAAGGAAAAAACTGGCTTCCCCTTACTGCGGAGCCAGTCGGGCGTGCTGGTGCCAGAAAGGGTGTGTCTTCACCGCCCTAAGATGGCCTTTAAGGTATACTTTTGAGAGCTTTAATGGGCCACTTTCCATAACAGGATGCGCCCGTGGTAATCGAAGTTGCCTTGATGGTGGGGAGAGGTGTGCGGATTTATTCGAGGGATGGGCCTTGAAGGAGGACAGGCTAACCAACCATGGCCTCTGGGTACAATAAACCCGAAAAAAGGCTTGGGCAAGGAATGGCTTGCGGGTTTCTAGCACCCAAGAGGCATCTGGAGGACCGGAGAGTAAGTGGCACCGAGCGGAAACAACATCGCTTTCCCGCATTTCTGTAATGCGCCGTAGCCACTGCAGAACACTGAGTTCAGGACCCCAAAAGAGCCCAAGTCTAATTGAGAACAGTTTATACAAAGTGGCCCAGAAAATTATTCGTGGGATGAAAAAGCACCAGCTCAGGAGAATACAGGTGGGAGAGAAACCACTCAGTCGTCTCCAGGGCTTAGCGCGCAATGCCAAGTAGATCTTTGATGGCCCTAAGGCGCCTGGGTGTGGACAGAGTGATGGGGGCAGAGGGCGGGCCCATTCTTTGGTGACTCTAAATGGATTTTGAAGAAGGTAATTGAAAAGCTTGGGCCTGGGAGGGAGAATAGGATTAACTGAGAATGCACAACATGTGTTGTTTTTAAAAGCATAAAATGGGGAGGTCTGGTCCTGGTCAGGTAGCATCAGAGCAAACAGCTGAATGCCAGGCCTCTTTTCCCCTCCCCGCGATGAAAGCTGGGTTATTGGCCTGTGTTGTTCCAAATCTTTGGCCTTTTCTGTAAATATTTCCTTCTTTAAAGCTCATTCTTTAATCTCTTTTTCCCTTAAAAAAAGTTTCTTTTCCAAGTGAAGGCATTACTGATTTTAAGGAGTATGGAGATCACAGATGTGTACTGAGGCCTAGGAAGGTGAAGTGACTTGCTCAAGGTCAAATGGTTGGTCAGTAAAGAACAGAAGTCCCTATTTCCTAAACAGCAAGTGATCTCAAGCCTAAACATAAACTTACTCCTTCACCATGGCCCTATAGGCATGACTCTAAAGTTATTCTTTAGATGAAATTGAGGTATTTGTGATATTGAATTCTAGGCCAGGCAGATATTTAGGTAAGTAAGTTAATGTCCATATATCTAGATGTCTCTCAACCACACATTCATGCACAGTAGTAATACACCTTAGGAGTTAGTGGAGGTTCAAGCCTCATGTCTTATGATGGCATTATCCAAATGTAGACATGATCCTGTTGTCTACTGGTGAGCAAACAGGTTAACATTGGATGGAACCCTGCCTGTCTGCTGTGTAGTATTTAGTATTTGAAGTGCCCTGAAACTGATCGTGAGGTCGTGTGTGTGAGAGCGTGTGTGCGTGTGTCCCCGTCTGTCCATCCGTGTGTCCACGAATGCTTGTCCCAGTGGTTAATTGTGATAATCTAGCTGTTCAGAAGAATATTTCATACTGAAACGTTGGGATTTTTCCACATCGGGATTAGAATGTGGGTGGAGTGGTGACTAAAGCCCTGCTGATAATTGGTTAACCAGGAAGCCTGTGCCGGCAGTTAATTTTTAAGGTCATTGTTAATTTCTTCCCCTCCTCAGTGCTGTTTAGAGTTTAGGTCTTGATGATATTTCAGGTGATTTTTATGTCCTTAAGAATCTAGTTTCTAAGCATTTGGTAAGAAAACAAAAGAATGGCTCTTGCTGAATCATTCCTGGATGAAATAGGATTTTGGTCCCCCCCCCCTTTTTTTTTTTTCTTATTGGGTGTTTTTGCCAGTGACTGGCTTAAGTCCTCAGCTAGGCCTACCACCCACAACTGTTTAGCTCACCAAAGGTACACACCATAACTGTTCAGAACTGCAAGAACTCTGTTCTCAAGTTTCTTAAAGATGAGGGAGGGAGTTCTCACCATACTTCCACTGTAGTTCTAGATTTGGTTTGAATATTAACTTAGTCACCTGGAAAATAAATCATAGCTTATGGGTAGTGATTTAAAGAGGGGCAAGGGATAGGATCAGGTGAAGGCTGCACGGGGGTACACATGTCAGCAGAAATCCTGGTCGCATGGCGACATTATCAGCTGCCCTTTTGAAGCTCAACTTGAAAGTGTGACTAAATATCCTTTGGCTGCTATAAAGCTAGTACTTTAGACTCAAAACATTGTAAGGCAGAGTCCTTCGAATGGAAAGTTGGCTGACCTGTCCAGAAGCAGGTGGAGGGGTAACAGGAGGAACTGCCCTGAGGGGTAGAGGAGAGTTTTGAGGTTGTCTCCCGCCCTCCTCCTGTCAGTTGTTGAGTATATGCAAGTGTAGCAGTTCCTTGGCCTCTTGAGTTCTTTCTGTACCCTCTAATAGGGTTGTATCCTCTTTTGGTAACTTTGTTTGTTCATTTGTAGTGTTCTCTGCCAGTAAGTTTGTAGCCCTACAGTGACTCACCTTTGGGTGGAAGGGGAGGAAAGGGGGAGGCCTGCATCATAAACCTGAAAAGATGGGGAGCAGCCAAAAAGCAAGCCTAAAACATAAAAAACTAAGAAGCTGCTTCAGAAAATCCAGTAAGATCAGGGCTGAACTTTAAAAATATAGACTGCTTGGGAGTGTTATTCCTAAATCACATTTAAAAATAAGAAGTGAATTCAACATCTTAAAGCTCAATAGACCTGGCACTCACTCATGTTCTATCCCAGAACCCTTCAAAATCATTGTCTGCTTATTATTTTAGCAAAAACTGCACCAGTAGGTGACTTTCTCTTCAGATCAGGCTGTGCTCTTTTACATAAATCTAAACTGAATGAAAAAGAAGCTTTAAATAGCTTTGTAAGATTCTGTGTGGAAGTGTAAGTGAAATAGTTGCTTCCTTTGAAAACAAATAGGTGTTTAAAAAGAAGAAAAAAAAAGTCCTGAAGCTTCAGTTTCTGGTCTGGCCCCAGGGTACTTACCCCAAGGATCGAGTGGAGTCATCTGTGCACAGGGCCTGTGTGTGCTGTGACTTTTGTTGCTGGGGCTTACAAAGTAACTGGAATTGAGAGAACATCAGATCTTAAACTGAGTTTGCTGTTTTTTAGTTAATTGTGAGCCCTTTCAAAGCTGGAGGACAGTTTTCCTTTCTCCTGAAAAACATTAAAGGTTGAAAATGTTAGGAAAAACTCTTAGTCGCTCTTCAAAGGAAAAATCAAGTGGAATTGTCCGTTGATATTGCTGAGAACTGTTATCTTTGCCCAGAAGGAAAATCTGTTGAATAGCATGTTAGAGTATTCACCTACTTTCACTTTTCAAGTAAAGGACTTTCATCACAATTGGTTATTATTTTTACATTTTTGAAATCTTGTAAAGTGAATGAACGCTTCAGCTTTGTGATGCTAGGGAGCCTGGATACAGGTCTGTACTGCTTTCTTCTAGCTGCCCAGGGCCTTCTGCCAGCCATCAGGCCAGAAGGAGAAACATGAGTGTCAGATCAGATGGGCTCATAGTAATCAGAGTGGCTGGGTTTGGACAGCAAAATACTGGGCAAAATGTTTCCCCATCACTGCCAGCGCTGTCCAATTCTCGATTGCTTTGAAAATAAGGTGTCTGGTAAGTGATAATATGAAATGAAGAGAACTCTTAACGGCTTCTCCTTTTTAAAACTCTCCTTTGTGAATTTGTTTTGGGGAAAGGAAACGTTAACAGAGTCAGGTCTGAACTTTCTCCCATTGCTATGAATTGAGTGTATGAAGGGAAGTGTGTTCTTTGGCCCGAGTCAGAGAGAGACTGTTCTTTGCATATGACTCACCTCATTAATTGTGCTGAAATCCGTTGTCAGGAATCCACAAGAAGTTCCTCACATTTATATGACTAATGTTTGGAAGAGCAGGTTCTGTTGGTGAGAAAAGAGGTGCCCACTACCTTATACTTTCTCTCTGGTTTCATTTGGATCTGGAGCCAAGGGATTTTATCCAATAGGCCTCATTCCCTAGTTGCTTTGTGAGTTTACAATGAAATATATCTGAACTTTATCTTTTTATCTGGTGTTATTCAAACCCTGTTTAGTAACAGTGATCTGATATTCTCTGTTGGTGATCTGAAAAGTTGATTCCTGGTGGCTTTTGCTTTATCTTTGGGACGTGCATTTTTTGGGGGCCTAATAATCAGCCTCAGGTTTTATGATCAGTGGGCCTCGGTGTTTTATCTTTCTAGTCTTGTAATCATGTTATCCGGGGCCCTAGGGCACTTTGGGGCTTATCCTCATGTTTGTTTTCTTTTCCATGTGATGCTTCCATAACACCATTTTTGTTTTATTTCTTTAGTTCTTGGATGCCTTTACCCTGCTCAGCCTGGCAGTCATTTTACTTCCTAGTCTAGGCTTCAGAGTATCAGTTGAGGAGGGTACGATGGAGTATGGAGCTCAGTGGGTAGACCACTTTCCTAGTATGGACAAGACCCTGGGTTTGATCCCCAGAATCACTCTGTCCCCCAAAACACTTGGAATTGATTTGGCCCCCATTGTAACACTTCTGTGAGTTATGAATCTGTTGTCTCAAACCAGATTGATATGGCAAAAAAAAAAAAAAAAAGTGGGGTGAGAGCTGAAGAAGATAGCAAGTGGAGGATGCTAAGAAATAAGCAGAAAGTTTTAACTCTTACAGTCACCTAATGTAGAGGTAGAGTAAGTGCACCATTGAGAAACCTAAGAAGTGTGTGTGCATGTTCATTTTTGTTGTTGTTCATTTGTTTTTAATAGAAAAAGATGCTAGAGATAACAACTCTACATTATTTAACATTTTTAGAATTTTCATTTTTTAAGCAAGCATAGATTCATACTATTGCAAATAGGTAGGCTGGTAGGCTTATTAAAATGTACATGCAGGCAGAAGGGGAGAAAGGTTAGGTCATGTAACTTTTGAGATGAGGGAACTCCCGGGCTGTTCTTTTTTGTCCCCTGCTGGCTGATGGACTGCAGCCCAAGTTTGGAGATAGTGAGCTGGACTCACAAAGGGACCTGCAGCTTTGGCCATACTGGAGTTGTTCTCCAGCACGTGTGTCTGGGTGCATGAGAGCAAGAGGAGTAAGGCGAGGTAGTCCCTCAGTACCAGCTCCTGCAGTGAAGTGTCATTGCTGGGACTGGAGAGCAGCCACTGTACCGTGACAATGCGAGTCCTTCCCGCTCAGACCAGGCCATCTCACAGCCCTCAGGTCCCTGGCTTGAGTATTCCTTGTGTAACTAAACCACTTAATTTTTGGAGCAAAAGGAAATGAAATAAACTGCACTCATCATAGTCGTGGATTGATACATTCTTTAAGTTTTAATTGACAAGATGAAATTTTAAAATGCCCAAAGTTGTTTTTCTTTAAAGGTTTAAAGAGTTTTCCTAGAAAGTGAGGAATAGCAGTAATACATGTTAATTGGAACTGAGTTAACATCATAACCCGTGTGTGACGTTGTGCAGAGGGCCTTTACATATACATCTGCATTTGATGATGATTTAATAATATATTACCCAGGAAAATTGGATCCCTCCCCCTTTCTTTTATATTAACCTCAAATAGGCAGTGCCTCTAGGCAGGATCACAGCCTATCCCCTGGCTTCTCCGCCCTGGAATTTGCCAAATTGAGTTCAAAGGTGCCATTTCTACAACTCTGAGCCAACTTTGAAGTGGGCTGCATGTGGGGCAGTTGCTTTTGCCCTCCTTGTGTCCTTTCTTCTAGTCAATAGCTTCTGTTTGTAGGTTTTGGAAACTGTTGGTTTTTTGTTTGTTGGTTTGGTTTTTGATTCATTGTACACAAATGGGGTACAGCTTTTCATTTCTCTGGTTGTACACGAAGTAGAGTCACACATGTATGTAGGCCAATGATGTTTGTCTCAGGTTTTTAGGTGTGTCATTTTCAGATTTGATGGCAGTTCCTTGACTAATCAAATTATCAAAATGCCTTCTGGGTTTCTAATAGTTATGCCAAGTGCTGTTCTCGTTTTAGGGAGGAGGAGACTGAGGCTGATGGTTCAAGGTCATGTAGCTGGCAGGTGGCAACACTAGAATGACTGGAGGCTGAGTTCAAAGCACCATCAACAGAACTGTCTAAAGGGGGTGGGAACTTCAGGCTTCCTCTTTCCCTCTAATCATTTTCAGCAGAAATTTCAGAAGTGAAAACACTCTGGGATCCCTGTTGGCCATAGGATTTGTGCTGACATGGTGGGACTGTCCTTAATGCATGGTGGACAAAGTGTTGAAGGCTGCCTGCTGGGGCTGGGTGCTATTGGTGGCCACTAAGAGTAGGCAGACCTTAAGGGGTATGCTCCTGGATGGAAGCTCTTCCTAACTTTGTTGCACTTCTGTGTGTGGCCTTTTCCCCAGCCCCACACTGCTTATTTTCGGATCATTCTCTGTAGCTGTCATATCTGTTCCCTACCCTTCCCCCTTTAAGTGATTAATTACTGAAGAAGAGGAAGGAGCATCTTCCGCTCTGAAGGTCTTGGGGCTCTCTCCCTCACTCTTTGTGAGGATTCAGCATATATTTTTAAATGATTGAACCTTGTTACATTTTTTTAACTTTGGTTCTTGTCAAGAATTTTCTCTTCCTAGCTCTCCTTACCATTCCCTGTACGTGAATCAAGTAGCAAATTTTCTAATGAATCTTTGAGAAGACAGAATAAAATAATGACACTGGCTGAAACTATGTCACACTGGGTGAGCCCCTGCCCTTTCTGTGACTTCCCAGTTCTTAAATTAGAATGGAAAAGTAACAACAGCAAAAAACCACAACCAACTGTAGTTTTACCAGTGGCCCTTATGAGAATGGTGTGGCCTGTTGAGTGTCCCTTGTACTTTTCCTCATAGACACTCAGAGGGGTGCCATGGTGTATGATGGGAGTGGGAACTTATAACTTCCATGCTCTGTGGGAGTGTGGGGGAGTGATCTGAACTTCCTAATTGGAAAAGGAGGATCTGCCTACCCAGTACCTGAATGACTGGAAGGTTGCTGAAGTTGATTGAAAAAGTGCTGTTTATCCTTCCCCCTTACACTGGCCTTTGTTTTCCCCAAATGATTTTAAAAGAAATAATAAAGAAAATACTGTGGTATCCAGTTTTACCAATGTTACCTGTCTCACCCAGCACCCCAAACATACGCATACTCAAGGCCTTTTGGCTTTAAAATTGTAGAAATTAAAACTGATAGGAACTTAAGTATTGCTTGATCCCTATGAGGATAAGCTAGTATTAAATTATTGTTTTATTTGTGGAGATGAACTCAATTGAATAAGCTGCTTATTTTTGGACAAACATTTCTTGGTGGGAAAAAAATTAAAATTTTGAAGAAAATGCAATTTCTTCTATTGATACTTTTCATGTGCCTTTCACAAATAACTTCATTTAAAACTATGTCTTACTGGGCATGGTGGCACACACCTGTAATCCCAGCAACTCAGGAGACTGAGGCAGGAGGATCTCGGGTTCAAAGCCAACCTCAGCACGGGCAAGGCACTAAGCAACTCAGTGAGACCCTGTCTCTAAACAAAGTACAAAATAGGGCTGGGGATGTGACTCAGTGGTCAAGTGCCCCTGAGTTCAGTCCCTGGTTAAAAAAAAAAAACCCAACTAGCTCACCATTGATGACTGTGGGCTGCAAGCAAGACATCTATTTTGTGAACTGTGATAAGACTTTGGAATGTATCCAAGGCCTTGCTGCTCCAATAATTCTCTCTCCCTTCTTTTGGAGTGGAAAATATTGTAAAACTGAGAGTAATCAAAGCATACAGATGGTGAGGCTGAGGGGTTTTAACTCTGATTTCCATTTATTTAAATATGTTTTAATGGTACTCAGCCTGCTTAAAAATTTATGAACTGGATTTTAAAAATCAATAGACTGGCCACATAAAAGATCTTAGAAATCCCTGGTCAATGTCTTTAAAATTATTTTTTTAAGTGTTGTGCTTTCTCATGAAGTATGTGAAGGTAATGGCACTTGAGACCGTGGACTCCTCACTAGTAGAAGCCCTCTCTTTTCCTTTTGTTTAATTTGCCTCTCTGCTTCCAATGTGTGTGACTATTTTTCATTTTAACTCTGGCACCAAGAGCTATACTCAAAGAGGCATTCACCAATGTAGTTGCTGCACAGTGGAGAGAATGTCAAGAATGTTGACTATCTTTAGACCTGCTCCATTCTGAACGGATAAGATGAAAACTAAAGTACCCCACTCTCTCTTGGAAGAAGTTATTTGTCAAGTCACACTGCCAAGGACCACAGAAGTTGAACAATGTAACTGATATAAATATCTCCCACACCCACTAATTTGGAGCAGGATTTCTCTTTGGAGTCTTAAATTCAAGTGGGAATATTGTATTTTATTTGCAGCTTGATGAGTTATGACTGAAACGTACTTTCTAACTTTCATTCAGCACGATAAAATTTTAATATAGACACATGAGTTCCGAAGTATTGCTTTGGTGTTTCTGAAAGTTAGAAATTAGTAAGGGCAAGCCATAAAATAATAGTAGTAACTCCACTGATCTATTTTAAGAAAATTGCTAATACCTACCTTGCCCCCTAACTTGTAGTTGTGGGAGGCAGTGTGGGGGGTGGGTGTCTGAAATGAGGGGCCTCTTCTGGTCCAGGGACTGACTTTTTAGAGCACCAAGTTCAGGCTTCATGTAGATAAGCTCAGGTGTTTTAAATGGGTGGGGGCATGGAACAATCTAAATTTAAACTATAGAATCAACGTTAAAAAAAAAAAAAAAACTCCCAGTTTTCTAGAAGTGTAGGTGGATTCTGTGAATTATGTGATAATTCACGTTTTTCCTACATCCTGCTTATGTCTAAACATTTCCAGTGACTTTGATTTGGGGGATTTTATTTTTAGGTTACAAAGTGAGGTGGGGACTCCTTTGGGGGGTGGTCTCAAAGAATTTTTAGGGACTTTTAGGCTGACTTTTTTCATATGAAAAGATGAAAAGGTCATTGTCCTTATGTGAGTACTAAAGATATTTAAAGTCGATACATAATGTCTTTGCAATGTGAAGAATTTAAACACAATGTAAAAGTAGCTAGCATTTAGATATATCATTTAGTCTTCTCAGAAACCCTAAATGAGGCTGGCAGTGTTCTTATCTCCATGCTGAAACTTGAGCAGTAGTGACTCGCCCAAGCACACACACAGCTGGACGGCTAGCACCCAGAACTTGATCTCAAGCCTGTCCTATTTAGAAGCAAACTCTGGAGATGTAGACTGTGCTTTAAATTAACAGTGTAAAGACGCCTCCATTCTTTCTGAGGGGAAGATAGAAGGCTGCTGAATAGGGATTTTGGTGGTGGCACGACTCTCCCAATTCACCCCAAATGGAAGTTGCTCTGGCAAGACCATTCTGAGGCCTGCTATAACTTCCCCACCACTCATGCCCTTGAGTGGAGACAGTGTCTTATGTGACGGTGGTAGATGGTTTGTCTGTGTAGTATCATTGTGTGCATTTTCTTGAATGGTATCCTAGTGACCATTCCAAATGATGAGGCTCACCTTAAAACTCCCAGCATGCCCCACTGCAGACCCTTTAGTCTCCAGGTGCTATGCATAGTTCACAACCATTCTTTTCCCACATTGTCCTATAGGTTGGACGTGATAAATATGAGCCTGCAGCTGTTTCAGAACATGGCGACAAAAAGGGCAAAAAGGCCAAGAAGGAGAGGGATATGGATGAACTGAAGAAGGAAGTTTCTATGGTAAGTACTGGAGGAAGGTTGCTTTCTGTTCTTAACAGTGAATCCTGTCTTATATCTTAAGCACACACACACACACACACACACACACACACACACACCTACTCCAATTCTTCAGTCAGGGAATTGTTTTGTTTTGGAAGAGATCATGGCATCTGAATAGCTCTTGCCTAGTTATAGAGATCAGTGCTTAAAATTTACATTTTAAAAGCTTTTGTAGTATCAGAAAAAAGTTATTCATTCATTCAGGCACAATCAAAAGTCCACAGAAGGGACTGTGACTGATCTCAGGGTCTTTGCTTTTCTCTGGCTTATTTTGAACATGGGGGACTTTCAGCCTCTTCAGACTTCCACAGATATACCCTGTGTACATTCTAGGGAAGTCAAACAAGGCTTAGTAGGTGTCTCGGAGCTCCTGGGTCTCCCTGACTTGATGTGGCAGTCAGTAATGGACCTCCATCACCTGGCTTTGGCCAGCCCTGGTGAAGAAGTTTCTGGCAATAGCTGTGTGATTACCATGCCGTTGGGCACTGGTGAGGGTATACCAACAGAAGAGAAACTAGTTTATAAGCTTAATGATAGGAGTGAGCAATGATGCTACAGTGTTTAATTCTTTTGTTTTTGTTTTCCTTTAGGATGATCATAAACTCAGCCTTGATGAACTTCATCGTAAATACGGAACAGACTTGAGCCGAGTATGTTCTTGTTTGAAACTTGAGCAGAACCCTTGTTTCCCCTGTCACATTTTGCCTTGTGTCATAGGTCTGACCTTGGGGGCTCTTGGAGAATGGGAGAAGTCCTTAATTTTTTTGTAGACAGTCTGTTAAAAAGTTGGGGAATGTGTTGAATGCCAAACAGATAAGTAGTCACTGTTTCAGTGAAGACTCCCTGGCCACTCTGAGCTCTGAAAGGAGCCTCAAGCAAAGCAGGTGCTGACATGCTCACCTGGGCCACCCCATCTCAGCATCCTGCCAGTGTTGTCTCACTAATAAGAGTCTTCTGAAGTATGCTGTGACCTGAGTCAATTACTGAAATGCTCTGGATCTGTTACTTTTTCTTTTCTTTTTTGTTTTTTGTTTTTGTTTTTTTGGTACTGGGATTGAACCCAGAGGAGCTCAACCAACTGAGCCACATCCCCAGCCCCTTTTATATTTTATTTAGCGACAGGGTCTCTCTAAGTTGCTGCGGTTGATTTTGAACTCAACAGTCCTCCTGCCTCAACCTCCTAAGGTGCTAGGATTACAGGTCTGAGCCACCGTACCCAGCTATTTCCTCACTTCTAAGAGGGGTTTAATATTAGCTTGAAAAGAATTGTCATAAAAATCGAACAGGTTGATTAATTTAAAGCATGACACTCAGTACCTGGTGAGTAGATAGTGCTTAGATGTTTGGTGGTTGTTTTGATTATTCTATCAAAGGCTAACCTAGCATGGACTTGAGGCAGAGGGTCTTGAAGAGTTCTCTGTATTTTTCTCTTACTGCTTCATTTTTCTTTCTGCTTTCACTGAACTCCTGAGTGAATTCTAATATTAACATAACTGACACAGAAAATATACATAAACAGACGCTTTAGGCATAGATGTTTTATGTCCTTTTATTTATTTATTTATTTTTTTTTTGCTTAGTATTTTGATAAGAACAAATAATCTTATTTTCCCTTTTGACAGGAGTCAAGATATATATCTGTATTGATATATATCTGTATATATCTGTCAGTGAACCTTGACTTTAAGGCCCATCAGAAAATAACAGGGCATCTGTATAGTGGACTTTCTCACTGACACTTTTCTACTAAAAGGTTTACTGGGAGTTTGCTAAAATATGCACGTTTATGACTATCTTAATTGCCATCCCAAGAATAAATTTCTATACTTAAAACTTGGCTGTTAACCCAGTAAGGGGTTAGATTCCTATAGAAAATTAACCTCCTGTAGTTTGCAGAGGGTTTTTCTCCTTTCCCTGACAGAATCAATACACAGAAAACTCAAAGTTTTTAATTTGTAAAACTGAATTGAGTAGTTAAAATAGACATCTTTTTGGTAAAAATGCAGTTTAGCATGAATCCTTTGATCCAAAACTTAGGGGGAAAACAGGTTGGATTTACATGTGTCCTTGAATCATTTTAAAAAGAGTTTTAATTGAGGTGTTTGAGTTTGTCAGGAAACTTTGGCTCATTCATTTTTCCAAACCCTGTGGGGAATCAGCATCTGAGTTAGTCATGGGGGCATTGGCTGGGTCCTGCCTTGGCTCAGCAGCTTGAGAAGCTGTTTGCTCCCTACATCTTTCCTTGCAGCCTCCCAGCTACCAGGTAAGCACCTTAGCTTGCAAGGGCTGATACCTACCTTATCTTATATTCCCCTTCTCCTCAGGGCTTGACAACTGCACGAGCTGCTGAGATCCTAGCCCGGGATGGTCCCAATGCGCTCACACCCCCTCCCACGACTCCTGAATGGGTCAAGTTCTGTCGGCAGCTCTTTGGGGGATTCTCAATGTTGCTGTGGATTGGAGCAATTCTTTGTTTCTTGGCTTATGGCATCCAAGCTGCCACAGAAGAGGAACCTCAAAACGATAATGTGAGTTCTGTAATTGTGCAAGTGGAGACTGTGTGCATTGTACACAGTCTCCATCTCCCCCCTCCCCATACCGCCTTTTTTTCCCCAAGTTGCTGCTAGTTACTTGAGGGGTTTAAGCATACATTCTTCCTGGTTCATTTGCTCTTCTCCCTCCACCTTGCACTCCGAGTAACTCCTACAAGTTGTCCACCCTATGCAGCTGCTATGAGCAGGCATCTCTGCTCAGATCCTGACCCAGGTCTGGCTGTCACTCATTAGATGACAGAGAACAACTTTTTCGTTGGCACATGACACCTGTCCAAAAATATTTGGTAGCTGTTCTTTGAGAAGTCACAAGTTGTTTGAAAAACCTCTGTTGAGGAAGAAATGAATTCACATACAATATTTCCAAAAGTCTAATATTAGTGAACAGGTGTCTGTGATTATTTCTGACCCTTCTGTATGTAGGATCTGGAGAGAGAAGTAGAAGAAATGAGTTCTGTATTTCTGAAGGCTTGATCTCTCTGTTAAGTGTTTGCTTTTTATTCAGCCAAGAAGGACCTGAGTGCCCCCAGTTCTTCCCTGAGAGTCGCAGTCCTAACTTGTCTGTCCCCTCCCAGCTCTACCTTGGTGTGGTGCTGTCAGCTGTCGTCATCATAACTGGTTGTTTCTCCTACTATCAAGAAGCTAAAAGTTCAAAGATCATGGAATCCTTCAAAAACATGGTCCCTCAGGTACCTAAAGCTTTGTCCTTTTCCATTGGGTAACCTAGCCCCTAAAATGTGAAATAATGTCAAGTTAAGGTTTTCCAGTTATTAAGTGACTCCATCCAAACATAAACTCTGAAATCAAGCATAGTATCTAAAAGTAATATCTCTTAGGTAATTAGAAGTATGGGTCATTTGTAATTTCATTTTCTTGTTTTGGACACTACCCTTTTCTTGTTGATATCCATTTAACAGTATAAACTGTTTTTCCCCTTCCAAAGCAAGCCCTTGTGATTCGAAATGGTGAGAAAATGAGCATAAATGCAGAAGAAGTTGTAGTTGGGGATCTGGTGGAAGTAAAAGGAGGAGACCGAATCCCTGCTGATCTCAGAATCATATCTGCCAATGGCTGCAAGGTAGATTTTTCTAAGCAAAACCTCTCATAGCCAGATCTGTGCCTTGGGCAGATTGAATTGGGGAGCGGAAGCCCCTGATGAGGCCAGTGTATTCACATGACTTTTCGTTATTTTCAATTATAGGTGGATAACTCCTCACTCACTGGTGAATCGGAACCCCAGACTAGGTCTCCAGATTTCACAAATGAGAACCCCCTGGAGACGAGGAACATTGCCTTTTTTTCAACCAACTGTGTGGAAGGTAACCTATTTTAAGGCACTATTTGGCATGATGTGCCATTTATCACGGTCACTAACAAAACAGAAAACCCCACGTGCAATTTCTCTTCTTCAGTGGCTCTGTTTCTGACAGCTTACATCAAGCACAGAGCAGAGGTGGTCCCTTGCTGTCAGGGAAACCTGGGCAGCCTTGTGGCCATTTTCCTCTTCCCTCCACCTTCTCCATACCGCTCGTATTGATAGCACCAGTCCAGTGTGCATATTGGAACTGCTGTCCTGGCCAGTGGGTAGAAATTCCTTTGCCAAACTTAGGTTTAAAACAAACAGCAAAAACAACCAAAAAGTTGGTCCTTTAAAAATGTGTGTTTTGCCCCTTTTTGAAACCAGCCTGTGTAATTTTGCAACGTCTGTGGTGTCGTTCCTGCTTTGTACAATTTGGATCAGTTCTCTCTCCCTTTCTTTCTCAGGCACCGCACGTGGTATTGTTGTGTACACCGGGGATCGCACTGTGATGGGAAGAATTGCCACACTTGCTTCTGGGCTAGAAGGCGGCCAGACACCCATTGCTGCAGAAATTGAACATTTTATCCACCTCATCACGGGTGTGGCCGTGTTCCTGGGTGTGTCTTTCTTCATCCTTTCTCTGATCCTTGAGTACACCTGGCTTGAGGCTGTCATCTTCCTCATCGGTATCATCGTAGCCAACGTGCCCGAAGGTTTACTGGCCACTGTCACGGTGAGAGGCTTGGGGAAGGCGCGGTCACCCTTACTCAGAGCATCTTGCATGGGTGCAAGATACACGTTGCTGGCCTCTTCTAAGGGATGCCCCACTTAGGTTTTATTCCTCGTGTGTGCATGTAGTTTTTCTGCAGCACCGTGTCACAAAGTAAGCTTTGACAGTGAGAAAACCTCAGCAGGTGTTTATTCAGAACCCAAAAGTAATACATTTTGTTTTTAAATTATCATATGATCTAGAACAGTATAATGGAGAAAGAAGAACTTGGGAATTAGGGGTTGGAGGCATAGAATGTGGTAAATTCTGGCCATTATTATTTTTCTTATCATATTGCCTTTTTGAGAGGAATGGGGAGGAAGCCCCACATACCTATTACCATTATGTCTTTAGAGTTCAGAAGAAGGCTGAAAAGAATTAGACAGATTTCTTCCATAGTAGGGTGTAGCACCCTACCTGTGTGTGGAATTCTAGCCTGGTTCAGTGAAGTCTTTTGTTCTTCATGTCACCCTAGGTGTGTCTGACCCTTACTGCCAAGCGCATGGCAAGGAAAAACTGCTTAGTGAAGAACCTGGAGGCTGTGGAGACCCTGGGGTCCACATCCACTATCTGCTCCGATAAAACTGGAACTCTGACTCAGAACCGAATGACGGTGGCCCACATGTGGTTTGACAATCAAATCCACGAAGCTGATACGACAGAGAATCAGAGTGGTAAGATCCGAGGCTGCTTTGCACTGTAGCTACCTGCCTGTGTTAAGCTTGCTTTTTATTTATTTTTATTTTTTTCTTGTTCTTAGGCTCATGACAGTTTTTTTTTGTTTTTTATCATTTATAAAGAATGAAGGGGTTTTTTGCATATCAATAGAAAAGTAAATGTACCCTGCACACTCCTGAAAAATGCCTAAAACCTGGTTCCATTCATTAGGGAGTGAGACAGATCATTTCAGACTTCTGTGGGACTTTACTGGGATGACTAAGAATGTAGCATTCAAAGTTAATGTGTCATTTTCCCGTGTGTTTTCTTGTCTCCGTCAGGTGTCTCCTTTGACAAGACTTCTGCCACTTGGCTTGCTCTGTCCAGAATTGCAGGTCTTTGTAACAGGGCAGTGTTTCAGGCTAACCAGGAAAACCTACCTATTCTTAAGGTATGCTCAGGGGTTTCAGTTGGCCTTGTGGTTGTTTTGGTGGGGTGCTGTGGACACCACACAGGGACCCCCCCTCAGAGCAGTGCTGTTAAATGGCACACCACCTTTGTGTGTGCACAAAATCCCTTCACTGTAGAGGGCTTGAGCTGTCTGTGTGAGGCTTCACTGTGTATAGCCCAGACTGCGTTGCCTGTAGGTCTGAAGGACTTTCGGTGCTCCGTGATCCATGTTGTTTGGAAAAAAGGGAAAACATAGTAAAAATCTGATCCAAGTGGGATGGAGGGGAGGTGGGAGAGAGCCTTTCTTGGTGAAGTTGTAATAATTCAGTTTTACTACTCTTGACTTCATATGCTATCACCTAACCTAGAGGACAGTGAGGGCTACTTTAGTGACTGGATAATCGTATTTTCATATTAGGATACACTAGATTCCAGTAAATCCCTTAAGCCATTTATTTTCTTAAAATAGCTCAGATATTTCTCTTATCTTATTTGTTCTTAGCTTGTTAACTAATGATGCAAAAATAAGATCAAGACTAAAATAAGCTCAGCCTCATGGAATTCTCATGCAGTGTGGAATGACTGAGATTTTACTGTGCTGCCCAAGCAAAGACACAGGGTCAGAAGAACCATGAGTTAGTTGCACAGAGTCCTTGAGGCGTTCAGAGTGCTATGCAAGACTCCCTGGGCCCCTCTGTCCTCTGGTGCTACCTGTGGTAGATCTCCATATGAACAGGGTTGCCAAAACAACTATGGCCTAGCTGTGACTGAGCTGGCTTCTGTTGTGAAGATGGCGCTTGCTTATTCTTTAAAAGATGTTTTCCTACCAAGTGTGCATGCCTGTAATCCCGCAGCTAGGGAGGCTGAGGCAGGAGGATTGTGAGTTCAAATCTACCCTCCGCAACTTAGCAAGTCCCTGTCTCAAAATAAAAAATAAAAAGGCTGGGTATTTGGCTCAATGATAAAGTGCCCCTGGGTTTAATTCCTTTTTACTAAAACAAACAAAATAAATAAAATAAGAGATTTTCTTGGTATTGAATTGATGATGGTTTATGGATGATGTTTATTTTGTGCTAAAACCAAAAGGTGCCTACTTCGTGTTTTTCCTTATCTCAAAGTGGAAATTTTCAAGACTTGAGAATCAAAACTCACAAGTGTCAAATCTTTCCTGATTAAAAACCCCAGAAAGACAACAGGAGATATATTCTAAGTATTTGCAGAATTGGTCCATGTCAGTGGCATTATTACCACTAACTTGTGGAGGGGGAGGCAGTAGCTTCGCTCTGCTTAATAACTGACTTTTCTGAAGAGTGACCCCCCACTTATTTTGTGTTTCTTACCAAACACATCCACCTTCCTTCTATAGGGCTACTACATTGGTAAGCATTAATTTGTTCATCTGCATGTACAGCCTTAAAGGTCAGAGTTCTAAAATGCTTACCTGTATAAAAGTTATTTACAACTGTCTAGAAATATTGTTAGTAAGACAAAATATGAGTGTTTGCCAATAAGCATATCACACGAAACATAGGTGTGTGTCTCCTGAAGTGGAGGCTCTGACAAAAGTGCTGGCTGATTGCAGTGCTTTGGAACTGAGGACAGCCTGCAGTTTACAACCTTTGGGCCCAGGTAATTTTCCACAGTTGTTACGTTTAGAATATAAATTCCTTTGCTGTGCCCTTAGCATAGTTGTCCCCAAATCTGAGACCACCCCCTCTCTCCCATTGCATTTTTTAGAAGTTCTAGGGCAATGAGGGATGCTGTAAATGTTTACTTTCTTATTTGGTATTTTCAGATTCATAACCAGAAATATGTAGTTGGGAAATAGCATTGGCTTTGTGACTTTTCAGCAGGCCAGGGGAACATAAAAATAGGCGAAGCCAGTTGGGAGGGTGTTTTGCTTTTTCAGGGTAGGTGACACCTTCGCACAACCTGGTGCCAGAGCTGGTATGGGATGGGGACGGAGATTGCAGTTGGACTGTAGGCTGGGAATCCAGTGGTCTGGGCCACTGTCACTTCCAGTGATGCTGCTTCTTCCTCATCTGTCTGGTCTCACCTGACAGGATTAGACTATGCCCACAGTTCTCCTTCCTGTTTTCTAGTGATGGCTCAGTGAAGCAAGGCTTTTGGGGTTAATTAACAGGTGATATTTCTGTCGACAGAGGGCAGTTGCAGGAGACGCCTCTGAGTCGGCACTCTTAAAATGCATCGAGCTCTGCTGCGGCTCTGTGAAGGAGATGAGAGAGAGATACGCCAAGATCGTCGAGATCCCCTTCAACTCCACCAACAAGTACCAGGTCTGGAGATCCACGGGAGCATGCAGTGGTCAAGGGCTGACTGGGACTGGGCAAGGGCTGGCTGGGACGGAGCAAGGGAGGAACATGAGCCAGAAGAAGACATTTATTGAGTATTAGTAGGATAAATGCCATCTTCTCCAAAATACTTGTTTGTGGGTTGGTGGCATGGGGAGGGATCAGAGTGCCTGTGCCAGTCCCCTTGTTCCCAGATTTCCTTTTTCATTAACATACACAAACAAAATTGCATTTATTCACATACAAACTTGTGAATACACCTGTAATAGTGTTTGTTTTTCTGTAGCACCCAAAGTATGTCACAATGCATGAGGTGCTTCAGAGTACAGAAAGGAATTCTTGGTTCGGCTTCTAACAAATACTAAGCTGTGAGTGAAGCCTGTTTTCCTCATGGATGGCCACGTGCAGCCACCCATGTTTCCGTCCGAATATTCCTTCACAGTTGTCCATTCACAAGAACCTCAACACCGGTGAGCCCCGACACCTTTTGGTGATGAAGGGTGCTCCAGAAAGGATCCTGGACCGCTGCAGCTCTATCCTCCTCCATGGCAAGGAGCAGCCCCTGGACGAGGAGCTGAAAGACGCCTTTCAGAATGCCTACCTGGAGCTGGGAGGCCTCGGAGAGCGTGTGCTAGGTATGCAACTCAGCTGCCCGAAGCACCCAGGTAGCGCTCTGTCCAGTGCTCTAGTCTTAGATAGTCACAGGTGACCACATTCACCTCAGCCTTTGTGTTCCATTGACCTTCCTTTGAGTTATTCTGGGGCAGTCCTACTTTATGATTTGTTCTCTCTTGCTTTGAAAACAGTAAGTGCTGGAGAAAGGATCAGCGTACTGGGCTGTGGGAAGCAGAGTCCTGATGGTTTCCTTCTGGCTTGTACTTAGGCCTGTGGGCTCATGCTGGTCAGTTCTATTAAAGATAGGGGAGGGAACTTTATTACCTAACTTTTGTTGCTATGGCCATGGTCTGCAAGTTTAATTAAATTAAAATTAATTAATTCTCAGCGCACCTAGGGCGAAGCCTTTCCTGACTGCTATAGCATAGCTGTGCAGTTCCAGGGGAGCTGGTGCACCTGTGTAAACTGGACTAGCAGGGACTGGTCAGGCAAGGCTGCTCCCTGTCCTTTCCACCCTGACGGCTACTGGGGCTTCGAAGTTCATTATGTGATTCCTCCTATCCTCAGCATGGCTAACTTAGAACTAATTAGCTGGTCTCATTCTCTGTCTGGTTCATACACTTTCCTGCTGTCCAATCCAAAGATCACCATCCTCTCCAAAGTCATCATTGTGCTTCCCCATTTTCACCACCCCAAAATAGCAGCAGCCTCTCTGCCTTGAGTCTGCATGCCACCTTTTAATACCCCCTGAAAGACCATTGTGACCTTCATATGGTGTTCAAAGGAAGGTCTTGAACATCTTGACTGTTGTAGTAATGACATTATTAGTAATAAACCCCTTGGCAGAACAGATCTGATCTGCACTTAGTCTCTAAGTAGCTAGCATGAGTCCCCACTTTGGTGCTCAGTAATATTTTGGATAAATGAACAAGTGAGCAGAGATGTGACCCCCGACAGGAAGCAGCTGAGACAGATAATTACATGGCTTCCCAAATCTAAACATTTTACTGTTGGTGGCAGGTCTAGAACTTGGGTAGGCTGGTGCTCAGAATTAGTGTTAGTAATTCAGTCTTTTCCACGTTAAACAGATCTTATTTCTTGATAATGCTTGGTAATGGATTCTGTCTTTCGGGTGGTCTTTCTTTTTTCAACAATTCTGTCTTATTCCTAATGTCAAATAAAATCGTTACTCTGTTATAAAACTTGGAGTTTTAAGAAACATTCCAAATTAAACACCCAGCAGGAGATGGGCCTGGTGGACAACAGGCTGTAGTTGTCCTTCATACAGTACTTAAAGTCCTCACAAGGTCCCTACCTTCCTCTCAGGTTTCTGCCACCTCCTCCTGCCAGATGAACAATTTCCCGAAGGCTTCCAGTTTGACACTGATGAAGTGAATTTCCCTGTGGATAATCTCTGCTTTGTTGGGCTCATCTCCATGATTGACCCTCCCCGGGCTGCTGTTCCTGATGCCGTGGGCAAATGTCGAAGTGCTGGAATTAAGGTAGTGCCCAACCACTTGCTCAACCTCATCTCAGGATTTTAGGATGCCCACCTTGTGAATGTCACCTGTGGTGCAGGCAGTCAGCTGCTTCTCCCACCTGTGCTATTAATTTCCCATCTCCAAAGCTTTAGTTGGAACTGGAAAGGTCACATATTATAAAATAAATGTTGGTGTAAACACAGATGAGAGATTAAGGTGGGGGCTGCTTTTAAATAAAATAAATGTAAGCACAGTAAAAAGCAAAAGATGTGGAGCTTTAAATTTGGAAATATTTTAACTGCTCTGAGTCAATAGTCTGAGCATTATCACCTCAGAATAACAGTTTTGAATCCTTGTTACATGTTTTTCCCCCTCAAAATTGGGCAAGTTCCAGGAAGCCACCTAGCAATGTACAGGACCTTTACAGTCCTACCCGCATCTGATTTTTATCTTTTTCTTGCTGGGTTAGGTAAGTTTGAGTATTTTTTTGACTGTACAAAAGGAAAAATACATACTGTGTATGCATTGTGATATGATCATGTACCAAGATAAAATCTGGGCATTGGCTTTTTGTTTTCTTTCTGTGAATACAGTGTTTCAGCAAGTTGATGTTTATCAGCTTCATGTTTGCATTCTTTTCCTTTTGGTATTCCAGACTGAATTATTCTAATTTCCTCTTGCCTCCCTATAGGTAAGACTTTTTTAAGGTCATTTGCTTGGCAGCTGCATTCAGTAAATTATCCTGTCTGTTATCACAGGTCATCATGGTCACAGGCGACCATCCAATCACAGCCAAAGCCATTGCCAAAGGTGTGGGCATCATCTCTGAAGGCAATGAGACTGTGGAAGACATCGCTGCCCGCCTCAACATCCCAGTGAACCAGGTGAACCCCAGGTAAGTTGGGAAGCTTGGTTCTGTAATGGTTTGCCTCTGTGCTGGCCCTGGTTGGAGTACCCACCTGCACTGCCAGAGAGCTCATCTTAATAGCCAACAGTGAGATGCCGCTTCCTCTTCTGAGTGTTGCTTTTAGTGACATTGAGATAGGTATGATTCCCTCTGGGAAGATGAAGCTTAGAAAGGTTCATAGCACCTCAGAACTGGTAAAGTCATACAGTAAATCTCTACAGTCCCAATTTCATGCTCTTAACCACAGAGCAATACTGTCTCAAATCTGGTACCTTGTCGATTTCCAGATCCATACTAACACAATAAAATGAGAAAGGGGCAATTACCTGAGTAATTCAGGCCAAAAAGGGGGAAATAGTTGGTAACAAAGTAAAATAGACAATGGAGACAAATTTGTTTTGGTAAGGTTTAAGGCTTCCTCATCCAGTTTGGGGTTAGGGTAAGGTTTGGTCTTTCATCAGCTCTTCCACTTTTTCAAACTTGGCCATGTTATTTTATTGTAATAGGGAAACAGGGGAAGGAAGATGGTACACAGGGAAACAGGGGAAGGAAGATGGTACACAGGCCTCCCCATTGGTTGTTGTGCCTTTGAATGTGATAATAATATATGAAAATGCACTGCAGCCTGTAAAGTACTGCACAGGAAATAGCTCGTAGATGATGGGGAAAGTTCCTTCTGTCTTTGTTCTGTGCTTAAAGTGTTCTGCATAGTTTAACAACATCCCCTCTAGAGGTGATAGGCATCATGCTGGTGAAGTGATGGATGACCTTTTTTCTTTTTGGTCCTGATCTAGAGATGCCAAGGCCTGTGTAGTGCATGGCAGTGATTTGAAGGACATGACTGCCGAGCAGCTGGATGACATTTTGAAGTACCACACTGAGATTGTGTTTGCCAGGACTTCCCCTCAGCAGAAGCTTATCATTGTGGAAGGCTGCCAGAGACAGGTCAGTGGGCTGCAAAGGTGGGGCTGCATCAGGCTCTGTTGGACTCAGTGAGTACAGTTCCAGTGAAAACCAAGCAGTGGTGGTGGGCGCCTACCAGCTTCACCAGACTGAGTGTATTCCTGCCTTTCAGGAGCTCCCAGATAAGGGTTGGGGGGCGGGTGGTATTAACTGTTAAGTACTGACAGAAGTACTTGTCAGTACAAGTCCCCACTATGGCTAAGAGCCTGATCCTCAGTGGAGCCACCTGCATTAGCAGTATGAAGTCTTAGAAACTAGTCTTAGTATACATGGGAACAGCTAGGAGGGGATACATTTCCAACCTGGAAACGTCTGGAGGGTATATATCCCCACAGGAATGAGACTTCCAAGAATTCCATTCACCAAAGCCATTCCTGAGTGACCCTAGTTAATATGGGGAGAATAGTTTATGGTCACTTCTCCCGTCATTGGGTCTGTCCAGTCTCGGGAAGGGAACAGTGACTGTAATCGTGCGGAGTGGAGGCATGCATCGCCCTTCTTTCCATCCCTGGAAGAGGTGAGTTTTATTAACCCCTCTCCCTTCTTGTTCTGGGTAGGGCGCTATTGTGGCTGTCACTGGTGATGGTGTTAATGACTCTCCAGCTCTGAAGAAAGCAGACATTGGGGTTGCTATGGGGATCGCTGGCTCAGACGTGTCTAAGCAAGCTGCTGACATGATTCTTTTGGATGATAACTTTGCCTCCATTGTGACTGGAGTAGAGGAAGGTGCGTGTCATACTTAAGGATGTTCATGAACCAGATTCTGCGATTGACATCCGATTCTGCCCTTAGTAGATATGTTCAGTTTCTAGTCTGCCTGCTTCTTTACCCTGCACAGTAAAAAAGTCTTGCTTTCCTAGGTCGTCTGATCTTTGACAACTTGAAGAAATCCATTGCTTATACCCTAACCAGTAACATTCCAGAGATCACCCCCTTCCTGATATTTATTATTGCAAACATTCCACTTCCACTGGGGACCGTCACCATCCTCTGCATTGACTTGGGCACTGACATGGTAAGTGAATGTCATGATCACATATCAGGTAGTAGTAACAGCTCCTCCAATACCAGAAGTAGCATTCATTCCTTGTTCCTGGGACCCATGAGGCTGGTGTTGGAAAGAGTTCTTAGGCGCAGTAGCCAGTGTGTGTCCCAACCTCAGCATCAAAGAATCAGTGTGAGCATTCTTCAGTCACACTCACTTATCAGATAGGAATCTTCCCTTTTGTATGGTTTTGGGTTTGCCTTTTTTTTTTTTTTTTAAGTAATCTGTATTATTTCGTGGGATTAAAAAAAAGATTTTTAAAAGGGGAGAGTAAGAATCTTATAACAAGGGTTCATAAAACCATATTCCCTGTTGTTGGTCACTATAAGTCCTTTCTCACCTCCTGCAGGTTCCTGCCATCTCCTTGGCATATGAGCAAGCTGAGAGTGACATCATGAAGAGACAGCCCAGAAATCCCAAAACGGACAAACTTGTGAATGAGCGGCTGATCAGCATGGCCTATGGACAGATTGGTGAGCCACAGTATCAAGCAGGGAGCTGACACATGGAAAGGATCTGTAGTGGTCTATCTGCCTCAGATCAAGGTGGATTTCTGAGACTTACAGATCCAGGATGAGCCACATAATATAGGGTTTAGACTGGAGATTTTAAACATTTTCGTCTATGTGAAGAGAAATTTCTGGCTGTCTGCCCAGTGACTTTTGTGGAAACTTTGGTTCTTTAGTCTGAGCACCCTGTAACTGGGCTTAACTCTGCCTGAGAATCAAGGGTGTCCTTCCTCACTGAGCCTGGAAGAATGCCAAGCTACATGCTAAGGAATTACATGTATCATGAACTCAAAGGTAGCCTTCCCTGGGGATACACACTTAACTGTCACTAATTTGGATGGAGGGTTAAACTTTAGAAATTTATGGGTTTAACAGTGTGATCAGTAGACACCACCAGTTGAGTGTAACCAACTGACAGGTGGTTTAGATAGTGTGCAGTTAGATGCCTTTCATTTTTAAATCCTTTGTTCGGTTCCCTTCAAGGGAACCTGGTGAAGTTACCATGAGCATCTTATTCTAGATTAATGAGCCCATTAATCTCACTGTGAAAACTAAGGTGAAGTAGAACAAGATTAGTGCCTTATGCAAATTATGATAAAATCTCATTAGACAGCTGCTGGCAGTAGCATAATTGGCTGATAGCCCACGCCGACCTCAGGACGACTTAATTTTGAGAGAAAGATGGCCAGGCCTCTGGATGCATAGCATGAGTCCTATCCTGAGGAACTCAGGGTGTGATGGTTGAATTAGATGACAGGGAAGAAGGGTCCTGACACTGTGAAGATAAGAGTTGGGTCAGAAGGTACTACAGTGGCAGACAAAATGACAATGTGTAAAAAGTCTTGAGGTGGAAAAGAAGTCATTGTTTTTCAGATGAAAAAGGGGGAAGTAGATTTCCCCTTGGAGTTATGCCCTGATACAGGAAGATGATCAAGTGCGGGAAGTGGCTGTTTTAAGAACAAGAACCACCCACAACTCTTTTAAACTCTAAGAAGAGACTCAAAAAGCAGAGAGGGCTGCAGCTCAGTACACCTAGGGTCCTCAAGCCCATGACTCCTAGCTCACAAGTGTTCAGGCGTCTCTCTCCTAAGCCTTCATCAACCAGCAATAAGGACCTCCCTGTGTGCTCCCTCAGGCAGCCACCATGATGAGATGAAGGTTGTGGAGATGAGCTTCTGACCTAAAGGTGGTTTTCCCAACTCCTTAGGTATGATTCAGGCCCTGGGGGGCTTCTTCACTTACTTTGTGATTCTGGCTGAGAATGGCTTCCTCCCGATTCACCTGTTGGGCATCCGAGTGGACTGGGACGACCGCTGGATCAATGATGTGGAAGACAGCTATGGGCAACAGTGGGTGAGTGAGGGCCTCTTACCTGACCAGCGTTGTACCTCCTTAGGCCCACACCACGACCAGCCATGCTGATGAAGTGCCAAGGCTTACGCTTCTGCCCTTTGCATTTCAGACATACGAGCAGAGGAAAATAGTGGAGTTCACCTGCCACACAGCCTTCTTCGTCAGTATTGTGGTGGTGCAGTGGGCCGACTTGGTCATCTGTAAGACACGGAGGAATTCTGTGTTCCAGCAGGGGATGAAGTGAGTAATGAAGGGTACCTCAAGAGGTCTGGCTCAAAGAAGGGCTCTGTTGACTTTCAACCCTCAGCAAAAAAGTCTGGCATCTGGCACACATGGCCAAATTTCTGGAATCTCTAGCCTTTGGAGCAAATTTAGGAAGCAAAATGGAATTTTTCTAGTTGTTTTCATCTGACCTCTCAGTGCTAATTACAGCTAATGCATATAGGGACCATTTAATGCATGGCATTAGAAGATTAACCTCTTTGTTCACCTCTTTTAAGCTTTTGTTTTTTCCCCCTTGAATTTTAGGAACAAGATCTTAATATTTGGCCTCTTTGAAGAGACAGCCCTGGCTGCTTTCCTTTCCTACTGCCCTGGAATGGGTGTTGCCCTTAGGATGTATCCCCTCAAGTAAGTTGAGCCTCTCACATTCCAAAAAGTGTGGAAATAGCATGTGTAATGTGCATAGTACCTATTCTTTTCAGAATTTGGGTGGTGTGTATGAGAACTTCTATGGATTGAAAAGTTATGAAAGCTTGACTGAGCAGTAAATCGGGCTAGTAAATCCAGACTTGTATGACTACAGCTGGTGCTTAGGATTTGGCCAAAGTGAGGCAGGCTCTGGTTCCTTGGGATTGCTCAGTAGCTAACTGTTAGGCCCTCAGGTCCGGTACAGTTATCCTCCAGCTGTCTTTAAAGACCACCCAGAATTGTCCTGGAGTTTGGGCACCCAGGCTCAAAGCCTTATTTGCTTACCCTAGTTGCTGTGTCATCCTCACAAGCCCTCCTTTCTGGGGCTCTGCTCCCACAGGAAGATGGTTGAAGAAGCAGATCTGAGGCCCCTTTTGTTTATGATCTGATTAGAGCAATCAATCTGAGTCCAAGTCTTCGGTCAGAACCAGGCTGGCCTTAAAACACAGGTGAATGATTTTGAACTTCTGTTTAAACTTAAATTTTGACATTCTGAGTTGACCATCATCTCTGGTAGCTGTTTGAAACATTGAGTGTGTTTGGTAACTGGCTAAGGTTAAGCAATTACAACTTGATTAAAATATGTTAAGCCATAGGATTAAGGACCCAGATGAGCCTTTGAGAATGCTTTTGATTTAGAGCATCAGTCTCCTAGGAATTCCCACTTCCCCCATCTTTGCTCAGACACATCTGGACCATCTCTCAACCGGCCTATTGCCAGCACTACCATTCACTGATCTCCTTCTTAAACTAATCAAAACCCATTGGCCTCATTGGTTGTCTGTTGCGTGTGTGCAGGAGGCACCCATCTGTGCAAGGTGAGACTGGCATCCAGGGTCTGTCTTTTCATCCCAACCTGTTCTTTAACCTTATCTTGTACCTATGCAAGCCTGTTGGGAGTGAGTTCAGTATTCCCCTCTCTTCCACCTTGTTTGGTAAGATTGCTCCCTTGTGTCACCTCTCACCCCATCAATCCTGACAGTCCTTCAGGGCTGATTTCCTTGGAGCTTTTCTCTGGGTGATCTTCTCCACTTGGTCCTGGATAGTTACACCCCTTCTTTGGCATAATCTTGAAGGCATGGCCTGCAGTGTCCATTTTGTCTTTGCTTCCCCAGTGCCCTGAATAGAGTTGCTGCACAGAGAGGCAAGACGTGTCTAAGTTGAATTCTGTCAGCTTGGGCCAGTTTTTATCAGGAGGAGGCCAGAAATAGTCACCAAGCTTTCGAAAAGGCTGAATGGAAAATCACATTAAAAGATCGTCATGCCTCCTCAGGACATTGCCATTTTCTGAGCCTTTCAATCCTTTGTGGCCCCCTAGAGAACTTGTCCCTGACAGGCTCTGTCCAGTTGGGGAAAGTGGTTTGGTTCCTCTGTAGTTGGGTCAAGTGTGGTCACCTTTTCCCTGCTGTGGAGAACACACAGGAAGAGGAGGTGACTGCCAGGGCTCTGCCAGAACCAGCCTTCCTCACATGGGAGCTGGTAGTCAAGAGAGCAACTGGAGGCTGCCCCGGAGCCTGTCTCCAGGCTGGGGACCATGTGGCAGCAGCCTCCAGGGCCCTTGAAGGCAGTTGTCATCTGTTAAGGCTCAGCTTTTCTTGCTCCCCAGGAATAGGACCCAGAACACACAACTGGCTATCTCAAATTCCATTGTCAGGGACCAGATTTAGGGGATGAATAAATATCCCGTTGCTCCAGATTGTCAACAGAAAATACTTGACTTACCCGGTAAACCAGTTCTTACGGAAACCAAACTGAAGATGGACAGGGCTTCCTTTGGGAAGCCGCGGGCCAGCTTCTGCATCTCCAGGCCCTGGGCCCGTGCAGCAGCACGCTGCTCTTGAGGAGTTTCGTTTGCTCTGTGATGACTCGGTAGTTACCCGTGACCATTCTTTGGCTGATGGTTGCCTTGTCACTGTGGTGATGTGCAGTCTCTACCTTTGAATCGGGTTTGTGTGTGTAACTGGAACCTGGTTCTACTTCCAGGCCTACCTGGTGGTTCTGTGCCTTCCCCTACTCCCTTCTCATCTTCGTGTACGATGAAGTCAGGAAGCTCATCATCCGGCGACGCCCTGGCGGTAATTTCGGCATTTTAACTTTGTTTGGAGGGGGAGGAGGTCGGCCTATGGGTCTCTTGGCTTTTGTTAGTTTGCATCCCGATTGCTGAGGCCTTTACACCAGCAGACTGAACTAACTGCAGTCACATCTTCAGCCCCTGAATCTCGTTAGGGTTTGAGATAGCATTTTAGACTTGAAAATACAAACCAAATATAATAATATAGAGAATACTTGCCAGAAGCTCAAACAACCTTTCCAGATAACAGTATTTCTCAAGAGTTCAGTAAATACATTCAGTCAGGCATGGTGGTGCACATCTGTAATCATGGCTACTTGGGAGGCTGAGGCAGGAGGATCATGAATTCAAGGCCAAACTATGCAACTTAGGGACATTGTCCTAAAATAAAAAAGGTCTAGGGATGTAGCTTAGTGGTAAAGCACCCTGAGTTCAATTCCAAGTACTGCAATGAATAAATACATACCTAACATACATATATACATACAGTTGAGGTCCCATGTTGAATTGGGGTTCTAACATTCCACCCTACCTCTGTTATCCTCAGGTCAATTCTCATCCTTCTAGAATGCTGGAGCAAGGACTCACTTTAATAGCTTTTTCTCTTTCTCACTCACAGGCTGGGTGGAGAAGGAAACCTACTACTAGTCCCCTGTCCTGCACGCCGTGGAGCATCATGCCACATACTCTGCATCCATCACCCACCCCCTCTCTGTGTACTTCAGTCTTGGAACTCGGAACTCTACCCTGGTAGGAAAGCACCGAAGCATGTGGGGGAAGCCAGACGTCCTGGAATGAAGCATGTAGCTATAATGGGGGGTGGGGGGAGGGCTGCCTGAAAACATCCATCTATGGAATGACATCGGGGAAGGTTTTTATGTGCCTTTTTGTTTTTGTAAAAAAGGAAAACCTGGAAAGACTGAAAGAATACATTTTATATCTGGATTTTTACAAATAAAGATGGCTATTATAATGGACTTTGTCTTGTGTCCTTGTCACTTCTTTGTGTCTGTGAGAGAGAGATCATCTGTGAGTCTGTGTGGGTCCCCAGGCCAGTGGCTTCCCTTGGGGGCTTGTTAGGGAGGCCAGCCCAGACCCACAGAGTCCAATCAGCAGTATGCTTAATGTACTCTCCAGGTGCCTGGTTCATGTTCAAGTTTGAGAAGCAGGGTTAAGAGGGAACCCTCTGCCTGTGCTTATTTGGAGTAGGTGAGCCTCCCTGACCCATTTTTCCAGGCACTGCCTGGGGTGCTGTGCTGTGACTCCACCTGCTGCCTGTGCTCCTGGCTTCTTGACAGGAAACTCTTCAGCGCAGGCAGGCACTTCCAGACCTGCATTGCAATGAGCCTTAGCTCAGGCCTTCATGTGCAGACTTGGTCACAACCCCTCAGGCCTTCCCCACTAGCTCTCTGAAGACCACTATGGCCTCCAGTGCCCCAGACTCAGGTTTGTCTGAAGCAGGAATCTTCACGCACCATGTCAGGCCTGTGTGCTCATCAAGTGCTTCTCTTCATTTGACTTGTTCCAAAGTTGGCACCAACAGAACCATTGCAGGAAGTGGTCATGTGCCAGAGGCCCTGATAAAAAGATGAAGGGGATCCAGCTGCTTCAGGGTTGCAGCTGAAAACACCTGCTTTTTAGGGGTCTTGCAAGGCTCCTCAGGCTGTCTCTAGTCCCTCTGTGGACTGGTAACTGCCAAAGACTTCCGGAGGATGTCATCCCCAATTGTCCCCTTTGAGCAAGGAGCAATGTAACAAGAAGTACTCACCTCCGGCACCAAACAGTGATCATCTGCCAGAAGAGCATTGTATTTTTTCTTCTGAAAAGTTGAATTCATTCCTCAGGCTTCTGGTGCTGCTCTGATGGGAGGGGAGGGAGGAGAGTGACCCCCCACTCACTGCTGCTGCTCCCACTCGAGCTATAATACCTAAGAAGGGGCAGGGCCGTCCCTTCATCTGGGCCATCTCTGCTTGCAGGCAAGTCATCCTGAATGAGCCATGGTCCAGACCAATATAAAGAAACTTAAAGACCTCAGGATTAGAAGGTTGGAGACCAATAGTAATTAGGTCCTCCTTGAGGTCATCTTGCACTGCAGGGAAAGCGGTGATGGCAGGAGAGAGGCCACTCTGTGCCTAGACTGGCACTGGCCTCTGGCTTGTCCCCACCCCAGGCCCCACATATCTGCCCTCTGGCACCCCTGCAGTGTTCATCAGTGAGCACACTATTGTGATCAAAGTCATGGACAGTTCCTGATTCAAGGATTTGAAACAGTCCCAGGAAGAGGCCCCCAGGGAGTCTCCAAGCCAGGGCTCCTCCAACTTCTCTAAGAAGCCTAGTCTAGGAAACACCTAGAAGAGGGTGCAGAGGCGAAAGGGAAGCTCTGTACCTTCACTCCCTTTCCCACCAGGACATCTCTGCCCTTTCTCCCCCCATATATTTTGTTGTTGCATTATAATTATTCAAAATAGCAGGATTTGTTACGTATTCACACGTGCACGTGACACAATCATGGAATTTGCTCAAATTGTTCCCCAGTATTTTCCTTTTACCCCCCTTCTTTTCTCCTGGTCCCTTATTTTTGCCCTTTTCTATTTGACAATCCTTTCAAAGAAATTCATGGTCAAATGTTTGATCTAGAAAAACCAGATTAAGTGACCAGTTATTCAGGAGTAAAGCTGGTACCAAAACCAGGCCTCCCACAGGCTGGAGCTTTCCAAGTGTTCTAAGATGAGAGTTTGGTTCTCTTCTCTACTTGTTCATGTGCAAACTCCCATGCTAGCCCTGACAGTGCTATCCAAAAATATTTCCAGTAGCAAAAACGACTCCTGAGGATGACCCTCAGGAAGTGTCTGCCCTGCCTAGCATCTGCCTCTGAACCCAGCCCGATCACCCTTTGCAATGCCTTTGGCAGGCTTTGGACTGCAAACCTTAGGCCACTCCACATACGAACCTTCATCCTCCCTCCTGGTCCTTCCTTAGCATTTTCATTGGGTCCCCTCTGTCCTTTACATCCTTGACCTGCACCTCTACCTCTAGCTATCACCTCTCTCTTCATGGACAAGATGCCAGGAAGTCGCCACGTCCTCCCTTTACCTGCTCAACTCCATCACCCCTCCACCTCTTCATCTCCCCTAATACCAGTCCACCAAAATGGTCCAGCTGACCTCTTGTTGTTGACCCATGAGCACTTCTTGGTCCTTTCTTGGCCTCTGCAGCACCTGCACCATCCACCATATTCTTCCTGAAATGACTGTCCTCTGTTACTATCTCACTGCTCCCAGCTTCACTCCCAGCCTCCACCTCCTCCTTGACCTTTCAGTTTCGTCACGGAGGACACTCTTCCCTCTCCCTGCTTCATATCCTTCCTGGGATGATTTCCAGCTCTCATCTGGGCCTCTCTCCTGAGGTCCCGACCCATCATCCAGCTATGTCCTGGAGGTCTGCACGTGTTCAGAAAAAGCAGGGCACACTTGAGCCTTAACCCCTAACGACAATCCTGTTTGAGGGCCTGAAAATATGAACATGCTCTGAACAGTGAAGTGATGCCCTGTTACTCAAGCCCAAAACCTGAAGTTGCTGAGATCACCCCTTGCTGTGCCCCACCCGCCACCACCCAGTCAACTCCAAACACTGGGGAGCACAGGCTTTGTGTCTTGGCAGCCACCACACAGGGAGCAGCCCTGTTGCTTACTAAAGGACTGTGGGCATGTACCTTAGCCTCTGTGCTTCATTGACTCTAGAATAAGGATGATGCTTCAGACTTGTAAGATCGAGATGATACGTGAAGGGATTTGTGCTGTGGCTGGCATGCCCCAGATCATTTTCTCCACTGCCACTACTCTTCACATCTGTATATCTGCATCAGTCTCCTGGTGGGTCTCCTTACTTTCTCCTTTCCTCTAAATCAGCAGTTCTCCAAGGGTTGTCTCTGGAACAGCAGCATCCGCATCACCTGTGAACGCATTAGAAATGCAAGTTCTGATGCAGACCCACTGAATCAGCCACTGGGGTCCAGACCCCAGAAAAATGTTTGCATAAGCCTTCTAGGAGATTCTGATGCACACCAAAATCTAAGAGCCATTGTTCTGACCTGCCCTCCACTGGGTTGCTCCTCTGCTCTGTGGAACTTCTACTCGCTATCTTCATGTACTGCACTCCCTTTCCTCTGCCATCCTGCAAGTCCCCTTGGCAGCCTCCCATCCCGTCCTCCTTCCCCAACCTTCACTCACCCGGCTAATTCACTCGCCTGTTTTTTTTGTGGGATGTTGTGTGGGAGGATTTTTTGTTGTTGTTACTGTTTTTGTTTTGATACCAGGATTCAACCCAGAGGCACTTTACCACTGAGCTGCGTCCCCAGCCCTTTTCATTTTTTATTTTTTATTTTGAGACACAGTCTCACTAAGTTGTCCAGGCTGGCCTTGAACTTGTGATCCTCCTGCCTCAGCCTCCTGAGTACCTGAGATTACAGGTGTGCACCACCACACCCAGCTTCCACTCACCTTCTGGAAACCATTTAGGTCTTTCCTCTTGGGAAAACCCTCAGTGGGTCCTAGTTTTTGAATGCCTTGCTTTGTGGCACTACACCCCTGTCTGTGTTCCCAGATGGACTGTGAGTTCCATAATGACGCAGACCAGATTGTACCCTCCCCAACATCAAGCACAATCAGTGTTTGTTGAGTGAATGAATGCTTATTCCCAGAATTTTTTTTCCTTTTTTGGCTGTTGCCCAAGCAGCCATAATTTGAACATTGTCCTCTCACCTGGAGTCTGTTTCTTGGCTCAGAGCTGACACTTTGCCCAAGGGAAATCCGTGCCCAGGCTTGCCACCCGTCTGCTGTGAGTTAGGGCCTCTCCTCCTCTCTTGAGGCTGCAGTTTGAAAACAGTTTAAGAACGAGTCATGCATGGAACTGGCTGCTATGGAGCTGAGCCGGGGACCATGGCAAACAAAGGTGTTCAGTGAAAAAAGTGAGATCAAAAAGGGACACAGGGACACCAAGGGGACACTGGTCCCTGGACTTGCCTGGGCTCTGGAGCTTCTCAGTTTGCCTCCTGGGCTTCCAATGATCTCACAGGAAACCCTCCTTACTCCCAACTAATTTGGAATCCGCTCTTCAGAGTGTCGACGAGTCCCCTGCCCTGTATTCTAACTGTGTTTCTCAGGTATGTAACCATTTCTTTTTCCCCTCTAACCTCTATGGTCTGTGAGGTCAGAGAACCTGACTGCTCTTTTCTATTTTATCCCTAATGCTCAGGTCAGTGCCTTGCACAAAAAACACCACATCAGGACAGTGGCCCACACTCTGTACTCAAAGAGAAGGGCCAGGGGGCAAAGAGCCTTGTCTGTCACCATGCAGTTGAGAGACGAAGGCAAGATTGAGACTGTCAGGCCCACATGGGCCCTGTCCCACAGTGATTGTGGGCCACCTCTGAGGCAAACCTGCCATGCAGGTGTGGGGCCTCCCAGTGGGGCCCAGGCTGGTTGGGGTCTGCACAGGATGTGAGCGCACAGTCTTGAGCACGGGATTTCCTTCTTACCCACTTCCTGTCACCTGCATGCCTGGAGAGAAGTGGGCTCGGCCATGGTTCCGGAAGCAATGGGGGCACATCACTTACTCTCTCCAACCTCTCTGTCTACTAAGTGGAGACGGCCGCAGCCTACCTCATGAGGCTGCTGTGGAGATTAAGTGAAGTAAAATGTGGAAAGAGCTTGGCCCAGGGCCTGATCCTCCACAAAGTTCCAGAAAACATTACCCCACATCTCCACTGTGACTATGCTCCAGGAGTCCCCTGAAGATAAACCCAGGGGAGAAGTCTGATTTCCCATGTAATGGAACTAGCTACTTAACTATATAGTGATTGTCGGGTGCCAAGCAATGTCTCACACTATAACCATTTTACAAATGAGAAAACTGAGGCTCAGAGAGGTGAAGTAACTTGCTAGAAGTCACACAGCTAATAAGTGGCAGAGGTGGGCAAGTCCACCTCAAACCCAGACAGTCAGGTGTGGAATCTGGGATCCTAACACTTTGCACCTGGCACCTGTGCATGCTGCGGGAGGGGGCTGCGGTGGTAACGAGCTTCAGCAGGGGCCAAGAACCTGAGAAGGGCAGTGTTATAAAGAAAAACAAAGAACAGGGAAGGTTAGAATTGGTGTTAAAACATAAGATCATGGAAACTTTCTTGGAAATTAAACACACGCTGTTGAACAGTTACTCAAATGAATTTGCCCCCAGGAGCTGCCGGGTGATCAAGCTGCAACTTGCGCAAAGGGAAGGTGAGAAGGCAGTGGTGCTAATCCTGGGCAGCCTCGGCCTGCCTCTCCCATCAGGCTAATGGGCGACCTGCTTCCCAGGCTGTGGCCACCTGGGGACAGGACTTCCAGCTGAAGGGTGGCAGGTCCCTTACCTCCCACAGGCTGCAGAAACGCTCCTCTGCGTTAATGATTGTTTTCCAGTAACCAGAGTTTTTAACACCCTCTTTCCTGGACCTACCTTCTATAAAATGCACGGTCCCTTCCCTTCCTCTCCCCGCTCTTCCCTCCTCTCCCCTTCCTTTCCCTTCCCGTCCTGCAGCAAGGCTCTGACTCAGTGCGGCTAATTTGTGCGTAGGAAAGCAGAACTGTTTAAAGATGTAGTTCAGTGATGTGAGGAACCCTTTTGTAGTATAATTGCTCCATTTGAAACCAGTTGCAAGCTTTTGCATTTTTCCTAACATGACAGACATACAAGGCCATCGATGCCAACTAATTTGTCCCAGAGATGTACTTTCTCCCTTTACTATAATGAGAGTCTTCCATGTGTGTTCTCTCTCAGGAAAACAGACGGCAAAAGTACTCAAAGCACCTCTTCCTCCCATATGCCTGTGCCAGGAGAGAGGCCCAGAGTCCCTGCAGGCCGTCCGTTCTAGTGCCCTTGTCACTGAGGCCAAGAGGCAATGTTCTCTAAGGAAAGGGAACCACCGTTCACTGAGCACGCACTACTGCCTGCAGCACCGTCTCCGGCACTTCGTTTCTTTAATCCTATGACGCGGGCAGAGTGGACACACTATTGCCACTGCGCGGAGGGAAACACCGAGAGTTTAGTGACTTGTTCAGAGTGATGGAGAAAGCATTTGAGCGCAGATCTGTAAGTCTGGGGTCTTTCTACCACACCAAGCAGCCTCCCTCTAGTGGGTATAAAAGCCCCCATGTTGCCATTGGTAGTTTTTACTTCGACATTCTCACCCTAAAGCTGAGACCCGACACAGAATCTCACGCACAGAAATGTGCACTCACAAACATTTGTGGGTCCACACACTTGGGCACGCATCTAGGTGTTCTTATCTCAAGGTAGCAGTGAGGACAGGAGCTCCCTGGTTGTTCTACAAGTCCTATGCCTTTTCTTCTTGACCACATTATCTAACCTCCCTTGTGGGAAGTGTGGTGACCTGACCATTTCAGGCAATGGAATGCAAGCTGACCTGATATATGCATCACTTCCAGGGCTGGTCTATAAACCCTTGCAGAGATCATTCTCTTTCTACATCCACCAGCTGAATGGTGGAAGGAATAGTAAGGCCCTCCTTGGCTGCACCCTAGAATCACATGGGCAGCTTTAAACCTCTCCATGCCCACGCTGCATTCTAGACCAATGAAGTCTGAATCTCGGGAGCAGAACCCAGGTGTGAGGAGCTGTCAAAACTCTCCAGGTGACTCTGAAGTGCAGCCAAGGTTAAGAACCATTGCCTGAGAGCAATCAAAGTGTTTGCCCAGTGCAGCAATATAAGCAACACCTGGGAACTTGCTAGAAAAATGGACATTCTCAGGCCCCATTCCAGGCCTACAGAATCTGGGAGTTGTGTTAAGCTCTCCAGGTGAGTTTGATGTACCCTGATCACTGCCCTGGAGGAAGGGACCTGGGTCCTGCACTGCTGCTTGGAGAAGGGCCGAGTGATATGGTGGGACAGCCACCATATCACCAACACTCATGTTGGATTATAGTGTGGGTAGAAAATAAACTTATTGTTTTAAGTCACTGATTTGATAGATAAAGCAGCCCTGCGGCTTCAGAGAGAATGTGAAGGTTAGAAGGTGGGGAGTGAGGGGCGGTGTGCCCGAGCAGCCCTGGCAAGCTCATGTTCAATGTTCAGGGACACAGCAAGCCTGCTAACCACATTGGCAACACAAAGTTGACCTGGAATAGGCATACCATGGAAATCGTCAAATGCCACAAACCAGGGCTGCTTCTCCTGGGAGCTAGTCGTTGAACATTAACCAGCACACCACTGGACTAAGCATCAGAATGGCAGAATGGCGCAAGGGCCCTGCATGACAATCAACTATCAAAGGAAGCGCCATGACGTGAGGCTCTGAGCCCCAGCCAGCACTCAGGCTGCTCTCACCCACACCCTGTGGGTGCCAAGTCCTTGTAGTTAGAGCTTATGGACGCAAAGAGAGGAAGACTGTAGGAAGCAGAGTGGGTAAACCTTTAGAAGTACCTTGCAGGTTAAGAATCATTAGCAGCTTTAGAGTGGGTTTCTCGGGCTGGGGATATAGCTCAGTTGGTAGCATGCTTACCTTGTAAGCACAAGGTCCTGGGTTCAACCCCCGCACAGCAAAAATAAATAAATTAAAGGTTGGAGCTAGAGTGGGTTTCTTAACCCTGGGGCTGTAAACACCTTGAGTCTGATAATTCTTTGTTGGGCGGGATCCTCTTGCGTACTGTAGCGTGTTTAGCAGTATCCCTGGTCTTTACCTGCTAGATGCCACTAGCTATCCTTCTCTTCCAAACTGTGAACACAAAAAAGTATCTTTGGATATTTCTAAATGTCCACTGGAGACCAAAAATCACCCCTAGTTGAGAACCACTGGTTAAGAACTAGTTAGATGGAACTGATATGTGAATGCTAACACACAATAAGGGGGCAGGAGTAGAAGTTCATTGGATTAGACAAAGGGGAAGGGAGGGGGAATGGGAACTTGAAAGACAGTGGAATGAATGGGACATAAGTGTCCTATGTACATATATGAATACACCACCAGTGATACTCCATATCATGTACAACCACAAGAATGGGATCCTAATTAGAATAAGCTATACTCCATGTATGTATATGTCAAAATGAACTCTATTGTTACGTTTATCTAAAATGAATAAATTTTAAAAAGAACTATTTAGATGGAGCCAGGGATCCTGGCACACACCTGTGATCCCAGCCACTCAGAAGGCTGAGGCAGGAGAATGGCAAGTTCAAGGCCAATCTCAGCTACTTAGAGACCCTGTCTCAAAATAAAAAAGAAAAAGGGTTGGGATGCAGCTCAGTTGTAAAGTACTCCTGGATTCAATTCCAAGTACCTTCCCTCAAAGTATTATATAGATGGGAAGAGACAGCCTCATGTGGGAGGGCCAGACCTCATTACAATTTAGGGAAGAAGATTCTTGGGTTCAACCACAATCTCCTGCAGACCTCCCACAGCTGTTTCTATCAGTCTTGTCTCCTTTGTTCCCTGTCTGATCACTCCATTCCCTTCTCAACCACACAGTTCCTAGATATTATATCACTACATTATCCAAAGGTGCTCCTAAAATGCTCCAGGTGAGTAGGCTTCTCCCTCGACACTCGTGGCCTTCATTCCTCCCTCGGAAAGTTTGATGCAATTACGAAGAACACCAGTTCAAATGCTGTCATGTCTGATGGATCTTGGCTCTGCCACACTTCCTTTGTGTGACATTAGGCAAATTTTTTAATTTTAACCAGGGATTAAACCCAGGGCTTAATCACTAAGCCACATCCCCAGTCCTTTTTAAATATTTTACTCAGAGACAAGGTCTCTCTAAGTTTCTGAGGGCCTCACTAAGTTGCTGAGGCTGGCTTTGAACTTGTGATTCTCCTGCCTCAGCCTCCTGAGCCTCTGGGATGACAGGCATGAGCCACCGGCCTGGCTTAAGCAAATTTCTAGACCTCTCTGAGCCTCCATTTCCTTGTTGACCAAATGGAAAAAGCACCATTTTCTATTTTGAAGAGTTGAAAATAAAATGAGAAAATACTCAACAAATATTGGCTATTGTTTTTCACTAAACAGATTTACAGGGTACAACCAATGTGATGGACTCTGCACCACAAGCTGGGCACAGAGTCTGGCTCTGTCTTTGCTTTGTGTTAGCTTTGCTTTGTGTTGAGCAAACACAACACAAAGGCTCAGTCCCTGCTATTCACAGTCTGGAAGACAGTGCAATGATTAGAGCTTAAGAAGATGTATGGAAAGTGCCTGAAAAGGAAAAATGTCCCGGGGTTGTAACACTCACAGGAGGAGGCTTGGGGACTGGGAGGAGGCTCCTTGAAAAATTGAAATTGGATACCGGGCAGACCTTCCCATGCTCCCCTGGGGGTGTCCCTTTTTTTCTGGGCCTTCCTGATGGAACACCGAATCTTATCTCTACTTCCTTTTCCCTTTTCTCAACCATACCCAACCTCCATTACTTTCTTCTGCCTCACAGGTAACCATTTTAGTGTTCATCTTTTAATTTCAACATGTTCTTATAACCTGAGAAGTGTATGTGTGTGTGTGTACATGCACACACATGCTTTTTAACTTTTAGGATGAACAGTCTCAAGGGATGCAAAAATAGAGATGATAATGTAGCAAACCTGTGTGTAGCCGTCACCTAACTTGAACAGTGGCCAACATTTTGTCAGTTTTGTCCCATCTTTTCACTGCCTTCCATCCCCACTGCTTTCTCTGAGGAGTATTTTAAGACCTATCCCACATGCCATTTCACCCATAACCCTTCCATCTCCCATAGAAAATGACCTTTAAAAAACTCATAACCATCAAGTAGATTCTTTCTCCACCTCCACCACTTCTCTTAGGAAACATGTTGTTCTTAAGATCCATCCGAGTTGCTCTGGGCACTCCTAATCCACTGCTTCTCACTGCTGAGGACTCCTAATTGAGTGCATCTACCACATTTGACCTCTTCTAAGTAATGGCCACCCAGGTGGCGTGCTGCTCCCCTCCACTGCCAGTAAAGCTGAGTGAACACCCTCACACGTGGCTCCTCGTGGCTCTGTGGGAACTTCCCTGGAGGCAGATGGTGGGTCACATGGTGCGGGCATTTACATAACCTGACCCAAAGGACCAGATTGCCCTTCAGCATGGCTGAACCAGTGCATACCACCACCTGCTGTTTGTGAGGGTTCCTAAGCCCCCAAATCCTGCCAAATGCTTCAAGTACCCAGCTTTCTAGTTGTTGTCAGCCCGGTGGATGTATATTTCTATTGAAATTCATATTTCTTTGTTGATTTGCAATGATTTGAGTATTTTGTCATATTTGCTAGTTTTTTAATTTATTTTTATTTTTTTGCAGTATTAGGGAATGAACCCAGAGACTCTCTACCACTGAGCTACATCTCCAGGGCTTTTTAAATTTTATATTGACACAGGGTCTTCCTAAGTTGCCCAGGCTGGCCTGGAACTTGTATCCTTCTGCCCGAGCCTCCCGAATCACTGGGATTACAGGCACGTACCACTGCACCCAGCCATTAGAATTTAGAGTTAACTCTTCTGTTAACTGCATGTTCATATCTTTTACCCATTTTGTCACTGGGATTAATGTCTTTTTCCTATTTGGAGGTGTTCCATGTGTATTCTAGATATTAGTCAGTTTTAGACCTTGCAAGTATCTCTCCCATTCTGTCATTCAATCCATGGGCAGAACCCTTTTGACCCCAGCATCCACCCTTCTTCCTATCACCAGCTCAGGGCAGTTGCCTGCATGATCCCATCCACTGTGGGACTCTATACCCTTTGCCAAGGCTGGCTATAGGAACAGAGTTGTGACTAGTTCTCCATTGAGAGAGAAGTCCATGGGAGACCTTCTAGGAAAGATGTTCTCACTTTTCAGAGACACAGGAAAATCTACTGTCTCTTTCCCCTGGGTGCTCTCAGGTTGCAACCTGAAGCTTCTGCAGCCACCATTAGCCTGAGGATAAAACCCACCAGCAAGGTTCCACATTCTCAGTGGCATGGTTGACCTAAATCAATGACCCTCAGGCCTGCCCAACCTCTGGACTTCCTTTTAAGTGAGATAATAGATGTCCATTTTGTCTAAACTACATTGAGCCAGAGTTTCTGATACTTGCAATGAGAAGGATATCGATAGACATCATCTCTAAACCAAAGATTTTCAAATATTTTGATCACAATCACCAGTAAGAATTACTTTTTATATGGCAATCCAGAATATACATACCAGAAGCAATGCCTACCTGCCTACCTTTATTAGATCTAATATGCTCACCTAGGCACTATTCTATTCTCATTGTAGTTTTTTTTTTTCTTTTAAATGATAAATGTGACCCACAAAGTTAATTACACAAGCTCCTAATAGGCCATGATCCAGTTTGAAAACACTGCTTTAAGTCTCAGATCTCTGAACTAGGGCCTGACGGAATAATAGGCTTTAGTCAAGTAAGATGGAGGTGGGGAGGGAGGTGGGGGGGTGAGGTTTTCTCTGCAAGAACACTGCAGAGGCCTCAGTGGGAAAGGCCAATCAGACACCTCCCTCCCCCAAGGGTGACCACTGAGTGAGCCCTTGATAAGCTTTTGTGGACTGGCTGAGTTCCCTCCCACAGCTCTCCTCCCAGGATGCCTTTCTGCAGCCTTATTCTGGGAGTAGATGAGACTAGAGCTCTTATCTCACCTCTGCCTGGCCCTGGGGACACTGTGGGCCCTGAAGCCTGCTAATTAGAGATGGCTGGGAGGATTACCAGGCCCTGCTCTGGCAGCTGTGCCCAGTTCTAAATTCAATACCTAGTGCCACACAGGGTAAGGGCTCACCTTGATAAGCCCCCAAGACAAAGCAAGAAGACAGATAGGGTTTGTTCTCAACAAAGCAGTTGCCCTCTGAATACAGTTTTTGTTTAAGCCCCAAGGCTGGGAACATTCCATGGCCTGGCAAACTCCCTTCTCCTCAAGGTCAGTCCTTCCTCAGCATTCCTCTCTGGAAATGTCTCCCACGGCTGGCCCTGCTCCTGCCCCCTGGCTTTGGGGGCAGTTATATAACTCTTAGGAAGACCTAGAAATGCAAGCATATGGTGCCCTCAATTCCCGCACAGCCTGGCTGCTTCACATTTTTAGCTGGTGTCGAGAGACTGGCTTTCACACACACAAAGGTGCACATGAGCGCACACACGTACACGTCCCTGACTCACAACCACATTTCTGCTGCAGTATTTTGGATTTTTTGCAAGCTAAATACAACATCTGGAACCATGCAAAGGTGAAAGTGTAGGATTTTTGTCCCAGTAACTATGAGGAAGGGGAAATGCATTCATTAGAATAGATGGCGGGAAAGGCCTCCAAAGCAGGACACAGAAGACCATATTATATTGCCACTGCCAGGGCTCCTTGTGCCCTGGCTTTGGCTCTGACGACAGCATGTGACTGGCAGCTGAGTTCTCTAACCAAAGCCCACCAGGTTTGGTGCTGAGTGCACAAATTTCAGTGTGCATCTATTATGGATTTGCAAGAAGTAAAATGTTAGGGAAGGAAGCTTGGTTTGGGGGATGAAAGGAATCTAGAAAATATGTTCCCCAAAATGTTTTACTAGAGACCCTGAAAATTAAGATTAAGAAAGCATTTTAGTTAAAGAAGAAAATATGAGTAAATCTTTACAGAGGAGTTTAGTTGTTACAAACACTATTTATAGAGTCAGGGTCAACGCAGATCCTCATTCTGGCTCTACCACTTGCAAGCTGTGACCTTCAATAAGTTTCTTTTAACCTTTAAGTCTTAGTTTCCCAATGTGTAAAATGGACAAAACATTGTGAGAGTGTTTGTGAGGATTAAGTGAGATTACAGAGCATTTAGCACCATGACTACAAAGAGAAAGAACTTCTAAATGTAGCTGATACTACAATTCAGTTTAAATGCAAGTGAAACACCTTTCAATTGGATGATGGAACAGATTTTAGGCCAATTTTCTTTTCTCCCTTACTCTGCAAAGTCTGATTTACTGGAGGGAGGAGGAGGGATTCATTTAAACAGTCCTGTGAGCTGGCTGCTTCCAGGAAGTTACCTCAGAGTGCCCGGCATACTTAAAGGCTGCAAGACCCCTGTCTGCCATAGAGGTGCCACTACTAGTTTGTGTTGCATTTGTTCTGTGTGATCAGCACAGGCTGTATACTTGAGCTCCTGACTTACCAGGTGTGGGAACCAAGGGGTACAGCGAAAGGTTTACAGGGCGAGAGTAAATTCATTAAAGAGGGCCCTGATCCAGTCCCCAGAGGGTGTGCTGGCTGCTGGGCATGGCTGGCTTCCCTCTGGCTCTCTTCTTACACAGTATCTGCTCTCTCTTTACTTGTGCTCGTAAGAAGCAGGTAGTAAGGATATGTATCTATTACAGTGTGCAGCTTGTAGATCATTTTAGTGAAGAAGAAACTGCTACCATTCCCCAAGTTCAAGTTCTAGTTAAATGTCAGGCGATGGGTGTGTGTGTGTGTGTGTGTGTGTGTGTGCGCGCGCGCGCGCGCATATCTTAATCCTCACAACAACCCTATTAATTCCTCTTTACAAATGAGGAGACCCCTGGCAGGCTCCTGAAGATGTCCAGTTAGGTGTAAAGAGCAGCCATGATGGATAAAATGATTTATTTTAGCACCAGTCATTATGCAATTCCCTGTAAATATCATCTCATTTAATCCCTTTAACCACCCTGAAGCACCATCTTATTATAAAAATATTTTGGATCTCTCTTCAGAGCCCACACTGTCCTCTGCCCAGTGCACGGTTGTTGACTGGGGCTGTTCTATTTCTGTGGTCCCGGCAGGAGTTGGCCAGGAAACTCCTCTTAAGGTTGGGAAGGGGTTCCTGCATTTACAAGCAGGCGGCCTGTATTGGACTTGGACACTGCAATATGCACTTGATTACTGCCTAGGCATGATCTCATTCAGTCTCCATACGGTTCCTGAAGTCAAACTGCCACTGTCCTACCTCCCAGAAGGAGCAAAGGGCGAGAGGTTCTGAAGATGCACACAGTCGTCCAGATGGGTCCGGACGCCCAACCCGAGCCTGTTCTGAGAAGCTGATTGGTTTCCGCGCTATGGCGGCCGCCTAGGACCAACCCGCAGAGCCCGGCGGGGCTTCGCGGTGGGTTCTCAGACTGGGACTGGGGCGCCAGGAAGCTGACCTTGACTTCCAAAGCTAGCCAGGCCTCCAGCAAATAGGAAAAGGAACCACAGGGCCTCCACGGGCCAGGAGTCATCCCGTGAACAGCCCCATGCTTAACACTAAGTGCCTTCCCAAAATGTTAGCCATTTTGAAAGTGTCAAGAATGATAATTTTACCAGCACCTGTGGTTCTGCCACCAAGCAAACCATTACTGTTTGCATGTATTCTGCTTCATTCTATGTGTATGAATTTATTGTTCTATAGCTGAACTAAAATGCCCTAATGTGTTATTACAAACTCTCCCTCACTGTGATTTTTAATGATACCATTAATGATAGCACCTTCATCGGGTGCATATGCTATCATTTACCTGAGCATCTGACAGATGTCTGACATTCAAGTGGTTTCTGTGATAAACATTCTTATGTATAAAGTCCTCTCAATATTTAGACCAGTTTCCTTAGGTCATAGCCACAGCAGTGAATTTATAAGATCAAAGAGTTAGGACATTTAAAGGCTTTCAGTATTTTGAATAGCTTTCCACGGGGGACTGAGGGAGTGTTCAGGTACTTTGAATGCTTCCACGTATATCCTGAAATGTCCCTTCATGAAAACAGTTAAAATGTACTTCCATTGTGAGATAGTGACCCTTTTGGGGATTGTTTGCATTTAAATCCAGATCAGAGTTGAAATACAAAATTTTATGCTCTAATGATGGGCCTTTAGGCATCAAAAATCAGGTTAGGGAGATCCTTTGGGTTAGGGTTTTTCTGGTGACCCAGAGTAGGTAGCCATTAATTCTGCCTATACTTAAGACTGCACTTGACTCCCAGCCCTGTGTAGGGTTCTCAAGAAGGCCAAGGTCATGGGAAGAAGTGAAATGTTTCATGAATCCACAGACTGAATGATTATGTCTTTTCTCCTGCATATGCCACAGTAACCCAGTAATGAGGTGTGATCATGGGATAATACCTTCAAATTGTCCCCATGAACAGCAGTCACCCAGGTGTATGAATACTGTTGAATTGACTCTGCTGTCAGTGTGTTGGCTCCAGAGGTGAAATACGGAGCAGGAGCCCAGTCTCATTTCTCTTTTACTCTTATAAATCCATTTGCTGTCCAGTATCGTCATGCCAGTGTTACCAACATTTGTTCTGTGATCCCCAGGAAGGGTATGGAGGTGACCGGCAGGAAGGCTATCTCCCCATGGGCAGGGAGCTTAAGAATTCTGCAGGGATTGGGATGCAGGTAGGAGATGAAGGTATCACCTCTTTGCCTGACTAGGTAAGTCCATCTCTTCCTAAATGCACTCTGTCTTCTCTGGGATCGTCCCCATCCCCAAATCTTGGGAGAGTATCCTTCAGTTCATTGACATCCACCCTACATCAGAGTGCCTTTGTCATGGACTTTGCCTTACACCATTCACATTTCTCCTTAGAATTATTCTCCCAAGCTGCTGGGGACACATTGACAGACAGCCCCCACCAGGAAGTGCCTCTGATGAAGAGAGATACCTCCCTCAAGATCACACTCCTGTTTCTGGCAGTCCACACCCAGTGAGGCATAAAGGGCTGGCTCCCTCATGCCACCTTCCAATCTCCTAGGGAGTCAGCTGGGGCTTCTATGAAGGCTGCTTTGCAACCCATCTTCTGTCTCTGCCTAAACTGTTCCGCAATTTCCTTCTCTTTTGAAGGTGCCAATCCCAAGGGTATTCCCTGATAAACATCCTACATGGAAAGCTACATCTCTGTATCTGCTTGTGGAAAATCCAACCTGTGACATCAATCCTACATGACATATTCACTAGCTACTTTCTTGGTCTCTTATCTAAAAAACATTATCTAACAGCAACAGGGGGCTAAGGTCACAACTCAAAAATAGAATGCTTTATGGCTTTGTGACTTTTGCGTGTGTGTGAGTTCTTTTTTTCTGATTCTCACAAGCTTTGTCATGCTATGACTCCTATTTCTAATCTACAGATGGATTTTTAAGGATGATAATCAGATGATCTTAAAATATGAAGACGATTCTGGGTAGAAAGAGCTCAACATAATCATAAATTGTTAGAAGTAGAAGGAAGCAGAAGAGAGATGTAACTGGAAAGGGATCAGAGAGATACAATGTGAAAGTAATGGACTCTCTATTGCTGTCTTTGAAGATGGAGAGAGTCCACAAGCAAGAATTATAGGTGGCATCCAGAAACTGAAAAAGGTAAAGGAATAGATCCTTCACCAGAGCTTCCAGGAAGGAATCCAGCCCTGTCAACACCTTGATTTTAGCCCTCTGAGATCCATATCAGATTTCCATTCCACAAAATTGCAAAATAAGAAGTCTGTATTGTTTTAAGCCATTACATTTGTGGTAGTTTATGACAGTAACAATAGGAAACAAATATACTGCACAAATTCCCTCTCCACCCACTTACAGGGGAGGGCCCAGCAGGAACAGTAAGGAGGAAGCAACTAGTACAAGTTGTTCACATAAATTACTCTTGGCTCTTCTGTCCTGATCCTATACCAGAGAAGTTGAAAAGTCCTAGTATTTTTCTACCCACTTTTTTCTGGAGTGAAATAATACATCCAACAATTTTAGCAGTGAAGGAGAGTAGAGTTCATCTCTATCAATAGTTTTCAAGCCTACTTTTATTGGGGGAACTCTTTTTATTTTTAAAGGAATTTACATACATGCAGTATCCAAGACAGACAAAAGTGGAGCTGCCCTGATTGAAGCCTAAGGTCCATTGTATTTTGCCTCACAGAGGAATTCTAGCTCTGAGGACAAAGTGTAATAATTACAAGAATTGCCGATATGATCACTGGGTCCCTAGGCTGCAGAAGCAAAGCAAAAGCAGAACTCAGGTCTCTAGCCTTAGTCCAGGGCCTAGATTAAGAGATTGACTCTATGATATTCTCAGCAGTAAGCTGTCTACTGGCCTAGACTCTCCGATTTCTGTGGTCCATAAAATTTATGAAACATTACAGAACATTTGTCATTTCCTATCGGCAGATCTATACATTTATTTGCATGTTTGTGTGTGTCCCTGTGTGTGTGTGGTGTACTGGATCTTCACACCTATTGTAAATAGAACAGGCAACTTACTACTACATGGTGTGACTGTCCAGTGGCAGAAGGCCTGTCTGACTCCAAGCCTCTCCACCCACCAAGATACCAACACTCTACCATTGGAGTCACTAAGCCATTGCCTCCAGAAGTCTCCTTTCAAAATTCAAATATGTTTTATTGATACAGGTGTTCATATCTTGTCATGTTTAAACATCTTTCATATCAAGCCCTATCCAAACCTCTGGACTCTTTCAATTATAATTGTTTTTTCCTTGCACATAAACAAATGTAGCATCTTGCAAGTCACTGACATTTTAGATTTGAAGAAACACTGTATGTGACTTGGAAGGGTGAGAAATAAATTAACCTGTTTGGGGCCAAAGTAGAAATTGAAGTCCACAAACAATGAAAAGCATCAAGGTAGAACTTAATTAAAAGGAAGAAAAGCAGAAAAGGTTCTGTGTGTAGATAGCAATGTGTGTGCTTGTGTGCACATGTGTGTACATGTGTGTGCAACATAGTGTGAGGGATCTGAACATCCAAGAACAAAAGAAGAGGAAGGATGGGGACACAGGAGAGGTTTTCTAAGCCTCTATCAAGTTTATATTCTTGCCTAAAAAATTAAATTAAGATCTGTGTTGGGAAGCAAATGAGATTTCAAAATGGTTCATAGAGTTTGTTACAATGACATTCATCACTTAATGATGAATTAAGTAAGCAATTAATCAAGTAAATATAGAATATATCATTTCAAGCATAATTGAACTCCCTCATGCTACAAAATGGATGCACTTACTATTTCTGTGTATCAGCTAAAGATTAGATGGCAGCTAATGTGAGCCGTAGCAAGTGACAATCAGTCAACAGCATATGTCTGCTTGGTTACATGAACTATTAATGCATTTCACCAGAGTCTTAATCAAGATCAACAGCTGAAAGGTACTTGCCAATCCTGGGATGATATTTAAGATCTAAAAAATAAAAATACACTTTTGAAATGCAGACATCATTAACTTTAATTAACTAATAATCAAGACGAGTTTGTTATTCAAACAATTTTGTTTGGGAACAGTAGGAGAAACCAAAATTGCAATCCAGGGGCTTGTTATTTCGTCTTTCCTGCTACATAAATTAGCTATCACTTGGTGTCCAGCCAAGGCCATAAAGTTCCACTTCGCTTGCCTTTCATTTTAAATTTGGAGATGTGCTCCTCTGGAAAAGAAATTGGCATTAACACATAATCAAATTCTGTGCAAAAGGACAACAGACCTTTAAAATCACACAGAGGAAAAAACAACAGTTTGTTTGCTAAAAGATCCATCATGTTACTCTCTGCAGCTCACCAACATGGATGCAAAAAGTTGGACTATTTTTGTGTTTGGCAGAAAAGCATAAAAGTCTAAAGGAGAAATAGCACTGATGGCTTTGCTGAACAGAACATAATGAACTGAGAATCTCTCAGCTCCGCCACTCCCTCCACAGCCCTCACAGCACTCCCAGTGGCAGAGCAGGCCTGTTCCTAGGGCGCTCTGCACACAGGGCTGGCATTCAGCAATGCACGAGCTGATCCTCTGGAAGGTACCGGCAGAGAGAGATGCAGAAGTGACTGCCGAACACAGCCCTGAGGGAACAAATGAGATGGGGTTCTGAAAATCTGGCAAACAGGCGCTGTCTGTGAAATCATGTCCCAGTGTGCCAAACTTGTTCATGGTGGTTCCCATGAATCTACAGAGCATAGCCCACCGGGTTCCAAGAAGGCACGTGCCGGAATTCATAGATATTTCCTAAGGGAGCACTGTGTGCGAGGCACTACTTGGGGCACCAGAGAGGATGCAAATGATAGGCTCCCTGCCCTCAGGGAGCGTGCCAACCCATGGGAGAGGCAGAAGTGACCACAATAGGATGAGGGGGTGGGACTGTCACCCAGCCACAAAAGATAATAGGGTGCCAAGGGAACCACACTAATTCTTAAACCGGACAGTAAGAGGATCAAAGACAGTGTAGGATCACGTGGTAGGTCACACCATCTGTTAGTGCCACACTTGGAGGACTCTGAAGAAAGGAACAAATGGGAACGTAGCTTGGTTTTCTAGCAATGACAGGAACCACTGCCCTGCATGCGATCTGACTTTGTGCTTTAACCTTTATCTTCTGAGCTGTGCCATAGACAACAGTCACTGCAACAAGCCTACTCAGTCAGGACACCCACTGGGCCACAACCAAAGGGAGCAAAGAGGACAGAGGCCCTGTGGCTGAGTGATCTCCCATTGTCCTGGCCTGGAGTTGGATCCACGGAAGTAGAATCTCATTCAGCCCTGCACCAAAGTTAAGTTTAGAACAGTGCCATCAGCCCCAAACAAAATCCTATTCCCTTTAGCTACCACCTACTCAACCCAAGGCAACTACTAATCTGCTTTCTGTCTGGAGAAATCATAGAGATTTGCCTGTTCTGGGCATGTCATCCAAGTGGAATTACATAATAAGACCTTTTGCATCTGCTTCTGGCTTTTTTCATATGGGATAATGTTTGCAAAGTTCAACCATGTCTTAGCAAATACCAGTACTTTCTTCCTTTTTAATGACCAACAAGTACTTCCTTATGGATATACCACATTTTATTTATCCATTCGTCAGTTGGCAGATATTTGGGTTGTTTTCATTTCTTGGTCATTATGAATAATGCTGCTATGAATATTCATGTACAATTTTTATGTAGATGTATGTTGTCAATTATTTTGTGTACATACCTAGCACCTGGCATCAATAAACATCCATTGAAGATGGGCATAGTGGAACTCACCTGTAATCCCAGAGATTCAGGAGGCTGAAGCAGGAGGATTGAAAGTCAAAGCCAGATTCAGCAACTTAACAAGGCCCTAAGCAACTTAGCAAGACCCTGTCTCAGGATAAAAAAATAAAAGAGCTGGGAACATGGCTCAGTGGTTAAGCACCCCTGGGTTCAATTGCTAGTACAAAAACCAAAAAAGATCATTGAATGGATGAATGAATAAAAATTGTCTTTTCATTTTCTTAGAAGATTAAAAACTAGTGGCAAGTGGTGATTAAACCTACCATAGTTCTCTTTGTGACTATGTGGGTTGAGGGAGGCCTGACCCTTCCTGTGAAGCTGAGGAAGTGGGGAGCTGGGGGGCAGACAGAGTGTGTGTGCCTCCCATGTCACCCCGGAAGACAGAGGCTTGTGCTGATGGCAGGTTCTCTGAGCAGTGAAGGTCCCACAATCCAGCTAACTCACTCTAGGTGACGCAGCTTCCAGGAGCAGCCAAATGGGACTTTGCAAGGACAACACCTCCTAGCCAGGCTGCAAGATAAGGATAGGAGGAGACAGGGTCTTTGTGCTCACTGACCCACCATCCAAGGAATGCTTTAGAGTACAAGGGCCTGGCTGGGTGTGTGCATGTGGGGGACAGAGCTGGGGTTCACACATCTTTGGGTGCACTTGGTATTTCAATGAACATGCTGCTGCTCATATCAAGGTTTATTATACATTATCAAGGGCCACACAGGGATTTGGAGTTCTCGCCAGTCATCATGCCATGACTGATGCCATGACGAAGCCTCAGTCTCTCAGCCTAGTCCTCACGTCCCACCCACACTCCTCTGCTGCTCTGGCCTACACTGGCCTTCCCAAGCACAGGGAAAACTGCTTCTGTAGCTGGAACCCAGATTTATTAAGGGCAGCTGTGGTTGACAGGTGGCCTCCCAGCAGGTGCTCCTGTGGCAAGCCATTCTGGAACAGCGCCTCACAGATGCTCTGACGGGTCTGACCCAGCTGTCCTGGGTTCACTGGTCTGGGTGGAGTTACAACAGGCAGATTGGATTTCTAGCTTCAGAGCTGAAGGAAGCTCCCTCTTCCACCCAGATGGGGGTCTGCCTGCCCTTCCAGCCCAGATGAGAGGCAGTTTTAGCCTTTTATTGACGTTGGGCCGCCACAACATTCCCTCCTTTGCTCACTCTCACATTTGGTGGGCTTTTTTCTCCTCAGCAAAAATAACATCTTAAGGAGAATAGTTCTTTTGCCATAATAGCTTTCCTGAAATCTTCAGAACACAGCCCCCAATTTAGAAATCAGCAAGAAATGTTTTCTCTACCTCATTAAATCATGTCCATGTCTAATACTTTAATTGTAAGCTTAGTCCTTACTCAAGGCCTCCACAGTTAGTTAACAGGTAGCCAATATTTTATGCCCAAATAATATTTGAGAAGGTTTTTTTTTTTATTTCAAAAGTAATACATGGTACTGGGGAGGTACCTCAGTTGGTAGAGTGCTTACCTCACATGCACAAGGCCCTGGATTCAATCCCCAGCACCGCACACAAAAAAAGTAGCACATGTTCAATGTAAAATAATTTAAAAAGCATACAAAAAGGAATAAAATCCACCCATTACCCCACACCTACAAATAATTCCTATAAAATATTGGTGTCTATTCTACTGTTTTTCTATTGGCATTTATCACTTTTTAAAAATTGTGATCATAATGCGCGTGCTATTTTACAATCTGCCTAACTAATTTTGTACATCACTGAATATTTTCTGAAGATACAGTGCTAGAAGTGAAATTACAGGACAAGAACTTACGAACATTTATTGGTTTATTTATTTATCAGTGCTGGGGATTGAGCCCAGGCTCCATGGTCGCTAGGCAAGTTCTCTATTACTGAGCTACATTCCCACCCTCTTTTTCCTTTTTTTTTTTGAGAACAGGATTAAGTTGCTGAGGCTGGTATTGAACTTGGGGTTCTTCTGCCTCAGCCTACCGAGTCACTAGGATTGTAGGCCTGGGCCTGCAGTTGTGATAAGTGCCTTCTGATTGGAAACCTCAAAATGAAAAGACAGGACAAGGACCAGGACCAGGGATGCCAAAAGCAGAGTAAGAAAAAGTGATCGACAGGCACACTGATGGGAAAAGAGTGATGTGCTTGCAAAAATACTGTATTCATCCCAAAAATGTTACATCAGATTCCCTATCTAGGTGTCCTCTGCTTTAAAAGGTAAGAAAGCAGAGGGCATGTTTGGGAAGGAGCTCCTTCCAGGGCGCCTCAGCAGCAAGTGTTCTTTCAGCAGGAGCAGAGCAGGGGGAGCAGGGAGGGGTCTTGGTGTCAGTTTCAAGGCTCAGCTTTGATGTAAACCCCACAGAAACACAGTCATCTGCCCTCATTGTGGGGTCAGTCTGGCCTCAGTTTCCCTTTCTGAAAACCACAAAGAAAATGAGAAGCTGCTCAACAAGTTTCCTGTGCGCATCAAACAAGATCAAACTGCACAAAGTCCTTTGTAAACAGCCAAGGGCTGATCTTACTGGTAAGAATGAGCACTGGAAGGAGTAATGGTTGTGTCCCAGGAGGGGGACAGATGCTTCCCTGGAGAGCAGGACGGAGAGAGCAGCTGCAATTCCCTCCTATCCTATCCCCACAGCACCCAGAACGTAGGAGCTGCCCCTCAGTAACCCTTTTTGACACTAAAATGATTGAATAAGAACTTGTTTCTGTAAGGAGAAAGGAAAGCCCTTTTCCTATTAAAATTATGGCCCTCGAAGTTTTGCTTTACCTGACATACTCAAGGCTTTTCTTGATCCTTCATATCATGGGGATTTAACTGCTCTACATTCATAGGAAGCTTAATTGGCTCCCTTGCTAAAGCACTGGCTCCTGCCTTTTTCCTTTGCATTTGTGGCAGTTCTCAGAGGAGAATCTGGATATAATAATGTCCCAAGGTGAAATGAGGTGACATGCTGGAAATTGCTTGGAAGGGAATAAAATGCTATGCAAAGATAGGGGCTAGCTCTCAATAGTCAGTGACATTTAGGACAGCCTGTTTAGAGCAGATTCAGGAATGTGAATTCTGGAGTCAAAGAAATATGTGGTGAGCCCTGGCTTTGTCTCTTACTCAGTGCATGACTTTAGGCACATTATTTAATTTGTCAGAGCCTCATCTTCTCCTCTTCATCACAACTTTAGCCCTGGGAAGTTGTCTTCATTTCCCTGAATTTGGGATTGCCTCCGTCCACCAGAATGTAAGCCCCAGGAAGGCAGGGACGTTCACCCAAGGATCCCAAGACAAGAAGAACATCCAGCTTCAAGATGATTTGTCAGATAGTGAGTAATTCTGCCACGACCTTAGGACATCATCTATAGGGACTCTGCTTTGTCCCTCCAATCACTTCAAGGGTGGTTTGACATCTGGTGTAAGGGTGATAAGTCAGGAGTATCTGTGATAAAAGGTGGGGTAGCGCGGGCACCACTGGAAAAAGAATGAACCTACTCAGGTCCAATCTTTTTCAGTCCACTCTTTTTCAAAAAACATGGCCACCAAAAGGGACTGTGATTTTAGCAAGTTTGGAGATCCTATGGGCAATAATCACTTCTAAAAAGGACTATTACTTTTGCATTATAAATTATCTCTTGCCTTTTAAGTACATATACTTAAATCATTTCTCCACTCCTACCAAAAATAAAAGAAAGTTAAAAATTCGACTAACTCAACATAAGGCTTCAAGCTCTGTCCTATATATGGCCCCACACAGGTCAGTGCACCCTCTCCACCAGGACAGGACATCCTCTCCCTGCCTTTGGTCATCTCCCACCTGGAACCTCCTCATTGTGTCACCTGATAGAAGGCAGCTGGTTGTGGCAGACTGGCGGAAAGGAACCAGCCATCCCTCCAGAAATATCAGGGAGCCACACACCCAGTGGCACATGCCTGCAATCCCAGCAACTCAGGAGGCTGAGGCAGGAGGATGGCAAGTTCAAAGTCAGCCTCAGCAACTTAGTGAGGTCCTAAGTAACTTATTGAGACCCTGTCTCAATATTTAAGTGCCCCTGGTTTCAATCCTTGATATCAAAAAAAGAAAAAGAAACATCAGGGGCTTCAAATGCTGTCAGACCTGTTCTTCTCCCTGTCCGGGCTCCCCACACTAACCAGCAGCTCTTGCTCAGAGGTGGGGGAGAAAGCCAGGACTGGTCCAGTTCTGCATCCACACTCCTGGCAACATGTTGGATGAATGATGGAGGAGAAGCTGACCTGAATGGATGAATGAATGATGAATGAACAGGCATGAGGGCCACCTGCCTGCCAAGGCACTGACACCTCCTTCCCTGTCATCTTCATGGCAATTCTGTGAAGTCATATGATCACGTCTATTCAAGGTGAAGAAACTTGGGCAGTTTGCCAAAGAATCAACCAAGTACTCACATGGTGGCTTGGAGCTACCAGCTTGCTGACAAAACCTCAATTTTTTTGTTCAATATATGAGAAATTCCTAAGTCTTTTAATTTTTAAAAAATGGTGTGTTTTTGTTTTTGTTTGTCCCAGAAATTGAACCTAGGGGCACTTAACCACTGAGCCATATCCCCAGTTCTTCTTTATATTTTATTTTGAGACATGGTTTTGCTAAATTGCTTAGGGCCTCACTAAGTTGCTGAGGCTGGCTGAACTTGCAATCCTTCTGCCTCAACCTCCTGAGCCACTGGGATTAGTTTTAGCCCAATGATCCTAACCTAGACAGGGTCTCTCAGCACTGGCCTGCTTGACCCTGAGCTACGAACATCAGGAGTAAAAATGTAGGACTTTTCTTATGGAATATGCAGTAAAAGAATTAGAGGGAGTGTTACTCTGTTAGATGAAAAGATGGGCTTACAGAAGTTCTTGAAGGTTTGAATGAGGAAATGGAATTAAAGATTCCTCCCCAAAGATGTCAGTTACAAAAATTAAACCAATCTGCTTAAAGCCCTGTCACATTCACAAATCCCACTTTTTTAGGGCTACTAGGGATTGAACCCAGGGGTACTTAACCACTGAGCCCTTTTTTGTATTTTATTTAGAGACAGGATCTCACAGAGTTGCTTAGGGCCTCGCTAAGTTGCTGAGCTGGCTTTGAACTTGTGATCCTCCTGCCTCAGCCTCCTGAACCACTGGGATTATAGGTGTGTGCCACCATGCCTGGCAAATCCCACTTTTTAAGGAGGAAGAGGGGCACTTGCTCAGTGGTGATTCTAAGACTGGTTATGCTGTAGCAATTCACTGTTGTATTCTAGTTACTGGAGGGGAGCACAAATGGTTGTGTACCAGAGCAAGGGAATCAACCAGCTACAGGGCAGTCTCCACCCACACAGTCCCAATGTCAGCATCCCTCCCACTTACTAGGAGCCTGGAGGAAATCACATGAGTTATATGGTAATTACAACTCCTACCCGATAATTGCTGTTCCTATCTCATAAAGATGTGGTGAGGATTAGACGAAATAATAAATATAAAGAACTTAATGGTGCGTGGCACATAATAAATAATTGATAAATATTGACTAATATTGCTGCCATTGTAAAGTCCCCTATTATAAATTTCTATGATGTACTTTTTCATTTTTATGAGGCATTTTTATTACTCAGGTTTATTTTCTTAAGCTAAATTCTCAAATGTGAAATTCCTGAACCCAAGGGTATAAACACCCTTAGATCTCCCCACATTTTATATGTACTATCAAATTTCTTTCCCAATATAATGATATGGACAATGACTAGGCAAAAAGTTAGTGTCCATCACTAACCCTGGGCATTATTGTTGGTTTTTACAATAACTGGATTGATTGTTAGAGGTGATCCTTTATAAATACCCATCCAGAGAAGGAGTGTGCTGGGCAGAGCTAAGTAAAAGGCAGAGCCAAGCGACAGCTAGAATAAACCCCCAAGGCAGGAAAGGGCCTCTGAGGTCGGGGAGGAGGAGAGATAAGGAAACCAACAACAGAATAAATGGTCCCAAGTCCCAGGGTAGGAAGGAGTGGGGCTGTAAGATGCACAATGACCCACCAGGAATGCTGCAGATAAGCCAGGATAAGACAAGAAATCTCTGAGGCCTGAGTAGCCTGTGGTGATGAAAGAAAGAAGGGACAGGTGACAGGCAGGAAAAGCTCCCGGGAGCCCAGCCAGGGGAGCTGGCAAGCTGTGGATGGGAGGTGGAAATAAAGAAGGGCATCCAGATCATGCTTTCCTGCAGAGGAATTAGGAAAAGAAGCCTTTGGGGGGATTCAGGGACCTGGTACCTTAGAGGGACCTCCAGTTGCTATACATCTCTATTGTTTAAGCCTGGGGGGGTGGGTTATGGTGCTTTGATAGGTTGCCCTGCTAAATGTCACAGGGCATTCCATATCTGATCCCTTTCTCCTCCACCTTCTGGTTCCTCTTACCCTGTTGGACTCTTCCCTAAGAGCTTGATCACCTTCAAAAAGATGATATGCCTTCCTTTTTAATACATTTTTTGCTTCTGGTCTGTCTCCCCCATTAGAGGATACCTGCATCAGGGCATGTTTGTTTTGTTCACTGATGTGTCTCAAGGGTCCAGCACAGTGTCTGACACATGGAAGGCACTCAGTAATTGGTAAACAAATGCACAGTGTCAGGGGCTGATGCATGGAGTGCGTGCTGCTTCAGTGTTCCACACCCTTTGCCCATGCTAAGCACTACCTGAAGCTCTCAACAACCCTATGGAGTGAGAACTATGCCCCCACTTTATATCTCAAGGGTAAGAACCATATTGCTTATGCAACTTCTGTAGCAGAATAGTGCAGTCCCAGGTCTTCTGATCCTGATGCCATGCTGGCTCCTTTAGGACTGTCTAGTAGAATATCGCCTGCCTGGTTTCCTGGGATCCGGGTAGGGGTCCAGGGCGGCTGCTGTTCCACAGCCTGAGGAAAGTGTTTTTGGAGTGACCCTGAGCCATGACTGGCCATCGCCTAGTGGGTAATCCCTCAAGCTTTCAGTCTTGGCTCCCTGGTGATCCACAGGGGCCAGATCACACTGGAGCTGCCACTCACATGTGTGCCCGGGAGGGCGAGAGAAAGGGAAGACGAGAGGCCGGCAAATGAGGGCAGGGAAGGCAGGCTCTCGAAATACTAAGACTCACCAGGAGCCAAGTGGGCCGGGAGGCTGGCATTACTGGCTGAGCTCAGCGGGCACCCAGTGGGCAAAATTCCTGTTGCCCAGTTCTCCTGGGACGGGGGTTGAAGGGCAGACTGTAACTCTGTAGTTGTATTGTGACGGAGAAGGAGGAAACAAGAGCAGCTGATCCAGCCTGGGTCGGGAGTGCCCACGTGCATACAGATCGGCCTTTGTGTCCTGGGCCTAGACAACAGGCCGTATTCTTCCCCCACCTCGGTGACGTCCTTCACGGACATGTCCCCAGAGTGCATTGTCAAAGGATTAAACAGCTATGGATCAGATGACATGGCATTCCCTCTGGTACTCACTCTGCCTGGGCTGTGCCTGCTCTTGTCTTTGAGCACAGACAGGTGGCTGGCCCCAGCCCTGCCCATGGGGGGGCCTATAGGGACCCCCAGACAGCTGTAGGCCTCAGTGATGTCAGATGTCAGAATCACGAAACATAGGAGCTGGAAGGGCCCTGAGAGCAGTCCAATTGGTGCATTTTACTGGAGGTGATGGAGTTAGGGATAGATGCTGGGACCCTGAAGCCCTGTCCCAACAGCAATGTCCTTTCTGGAGCACTGAACTTCCCTCAAGTCTGGCTATTACAGCAGCCCCACCAAAAGGCCCAGACAACCTACCAGAGAAGCCTGAAGGAGATGGGTTCCTCATGAAGGCAGCCCTAACTCTTCAGTCTGGCCTGAATCATTGCCAATGAGAATGGTTATACTTGTCTAAGCTGAATGCAGCAGATAGTAAGCACCCCAGGATGTCACTTCCTCTACTACTTAGCAACATTGTGGGACCACTGAGGGATCAGTTGCTTGAGAAGCTTCTTTCTCTAGATGTCAAGAAAACACCCCTTGAATACTAAGACTGCCACCCTTCCTGGCCTCTCAGGGTCATGCTTTCTGAGTTGGAAGACCTGCTTCTCCTTCCAGATATGAAAACGTCAGACTACAAGATCTTGGAAAAAGAGCTATCTTCTCTGACCCTTCATGTTTCCCCATAACATGGGGCTTATGATCTCTGCCATTTGCCCCTCACAGGCCACTGTAAAGTTCAAGTAAAATAACGCATGTGGGCTGCACAGTGGAACATGCCTGTGATCCTAGAGAATCGGGAGAATGAGGCAGGAGGATTGCAGGTTCGAGGCCAGTCTCATCAGTTTAGCAAGATCCTATCTCAAAATAAAAAAATAAAAAGGGCTGGGGATGTGGTTTAATGGTAGAGCACCCCTGTGTTCAATCCCCAGTACAGCAAAAGTTAAAATAAAAAGCATGTGAAACACAACAATAACCATGACGATAGTCATTCCCACTACTGTTCCTATTGCTGCCACTACTGCTGCTGCCAACAGCAGTGCCAAGCTCTAAGCTGCTGCTTGATGACCCCGACAGCATCTCACTGACTTCCAATATCTTCGCATATAAAGATCCTTTATGCTTTATACTTGCAAATACAGACACTCCAAATTTTATTTTTGGTGTCTATGGATTAAAAATACATAAAAATGAGCACACCTTCCAGCAGCTCCTCTACCTCTTCACCTTTTGCCAGAGACCTCAACTCATTTTGATTCTAAAGGAACCCCAACGGCTCCTGGGCCACTGGTGGCTACTGCGCATGTGCTAGTTCCTGCACATGCCAAGAATGCAGATGCCCCTCCTGCAAGAAGAGCTGCTGCCAAGTGTGCATAGGGGGTCTGTCTGCAAGGAGGCGTCTGATGGCTTCTGATGAGTTCCGCTGCTGCACCTGGTGTGGGAAGAGCCCTGCTACCATGCATACATAAAGTGAGGTGCACAAGCCTGCATTTCTTATCCTAGTCCCCCATTTGAAGTATTCCTTTTTCTATGAGGTATATGGATGATCATAAAAGCTGTTAACTGGAAAAAAATACACAAAAGCGTAAAGTTAGTTAATCTTATGTTACTTATTTTATTGATCAAAAGAATGTTTAAGTACATTTAAAAATAGTCAAACAACTAAAACACAACTTATTTCCTGTAGAAAATGCTCAGCATCCTTCTGAACCTGCAGACCTCCTGCAATGACTCTTGGTCTCTCATCTCAGTTAAGCCTCCGAACAGTGCTATGAAATGGCCAGTGCTCCCTCTCAATGGATGAGAACAATGAAGATTGACAGGAGCACACACTTAGTAAGTGGTGGAGCCAAGATACAATACCAATTTTCCAATTCCAAATTTTATACTTGATGCAGCGCACTATGCTATACATCTTCCAAACTTATAAAGAGACAAAGAACTATAAACTGGTGTTTGGTTTTTATCCAACCAAACTGGCCCAAACTCTATAAAAAAACAATTGAGATGCATGTGTTATTAGTATCTCTTTATTTTTAGTGATTATACATTAAAATTGCCTCTCTTTTGATGTCATGGTCTATGTATTTTAATACACGTATAGATTCATGTAACTACTGCTGCAAGAAAGATAGAGAATAGCTCCATCATCCCAGAAAAACTCCTCACACTGTCTTCACACCTCACCCACTCTTAGCCTCTGGATCTGTGCTGCATCTACATAGTGTTCTTTTCAAGAATGTCCTATAAATGGAATGATTCAATATGCAGTCTTTTTGACTTTAAACTTCTACTTGGAGGTCACATATATTCATGAAATAGTAAAGATCGATACAGAAATTCCATGTATCCCTTACCCAGTTCCTCCTATTGGCAATATTTTGCAAAACTCTAAAATTAAGAAACAGATCATTTTGAACACCACAAGGATCCCTCATGTTACTATTTTATGTATACTCCCTTCCCTCCCAGACCACCCATTCCTTAACCTTGACAACCACTAATCTGCTCTCCATTTCTAAAATGTCGACATTTGAGTGTTGATATTTGAGAATGACATTTGTAGAATAGTATTGCATATATCCTTTTGTGATTGGCTTATTATTATTATAGCTTTATGGTGTTCTTTTTTTTTCACTCAGCATAATTGTTTGGGTGCAGTCAGGTTCTCATGTGTACTGACTGACCACTCTTTTTTACTGCTTTTATTTATGACATGGAGGTACCACAGTTTGCTTAGCCATTCATGCATCGAAGGACATATGGTTTGTTTCTGGGTTTGGGCTATTATCAGTAAAGCTGCTATAAACTTTGGTGCACAGGTTTTTTTGTTTTTGTTTTTGTTTTTGTTTTTTTTTGGAACGGGCGATTGAACTCAGGGGCACTCAGCCACTGAGCCACATCCCTGGCCCTATTTTGTATTTTATTTAGAGACAGGGTCCCACTGAGTTGCTTAGTGCCTTGACCTTGCTGAGGTTGGCTTTGAACTTGTGATCCTCCTGCCTCAGCCTCCTAAGTGCTGGGATTACAGGCGTGCGCCACCACGCCCACCTTGGTGCACAGGTTTTTAAATGAGCATTTGTCTTAATTTCTCTGGAAGAAGTTCCCAGAAGTGTCATTGCTGGGTCATACGGTAGTTACATGTTTAGCTTTTCAGGAAACTTCCCAATCATTTTCAGAGTAGCTGTAACATTTTACATTTGCATCAGCAAAATATGAGTCATTCAGTTTCTCTCCATTATCACCAGCATTTGGTGGTGTCACTTTTTCAAAAGCCTTTCTGATAGGTATGTGGTGACATCTCACCGAGGTCTTATTTTCCTTTCTCTAATGGCTAATGGTGTTGAGCAACTCTTCGTGTGCTATTGTCATCTATATATCTTCTTCAGTGAAATGTCTATTCGTGTCTTTTGCCCATGGTTGAACTGGATTGCTTGATTTTTTTATTGTTGAGTTTTGAGATAACTTAACATATTCTAGATACTAGTCCTTTATTGGATATGTGGTCTGCAAATATTTTCTCCCACTCACAGCTTGTCTTTTCATTCCTTAAGAGGGGCTTTTGCAAAGTAAAATTTTTTAATCTTTGTTAAATCCTAACTATCAACTTTTCCTTTTATGCATCAAACTTTAAGTGTCAAGCCTCAAAACTCTTTTCCTAACCCTAGGTCTCAGATTTTTGCATATAGTTTTAGTAAAGTTTTATATTTTACATTTAAATTCATGATCTATTTTGAGCTAATTTTTGTGTGAGGTGTGGGAATTAGACCCTAGTCTTTTGAGGAAGCATCGTACTGATTTCCATAGTGGTTGTACTAGTTTACAATTCCACCAACACTGTAAAAGCATTCCTTTTCCTCCACATCCTCTGCAGCATTTATTATTATTTGTAGTCTTGATGATTGCCATTCTGCATGGTGAGAGATGAAATCTCAGTGTAGTTTTGATTTTCATTTCCCTAATTGCTAATGATGTTGAACATTTTTCTACGTATTTGTTGGCCATTTGTATTTCTTCTTTGGAGAAGTGTCTGTATAATTCATTTGCCCATTTATTATTTGGGTTTTTTATTTTTTGGTGTAAAGCTCTTCGAGTTCTTTATATGTTCTAGATATTGATCCTTTGTCAAAGGAGTAGCTAGAAAAAGATTTCCTCCCATTTTCTAGGTTCTTTCTTCACCTTTCTAATTATTTCCTTTGCTGTGCAGAAGCTTTTTAATTTGATGTCATCCCATTTATTAACTTTTCTCATTATTTTGTGAGCTTTAGGCATCCTATTGAAGAAGTTTTTGCCTGTGCCTAAATGTTGGAGCATTGATCCTATGTTTTCTTCTAGGGGTTGCATATTTTCTGGTCTAAGTCCTAGATCTTTTATCCATATTGAGTTGATTTTTGTGCAGGGTGAGAGAGAATGGTCTGGTCTCATTTTTCTACATCTGGATAACCATTTTTCCCAACACCATTTGTTGAAAAGGCTGTATTACTCCAATGTATGCTTTGGCACCTTTATCAAAGATCAGGTGACTATAGATGTGTGAGTTTGTCTCTGTGTCTTCTATTCTGTACCATTGGTCTATGTGTCTGTTTTTATGCCAGTACCATGCAGTTTTTGTTACTGTAGCTCTTAGTATAATTTGAGGTCTGCTTATGTGATGTATCCTACTTTGTTTTTCTCACTAAGGTTTGCTTTGGCTATTCATTGTTTTCACTTCTGTGAAGAATGTTATTGGTATTTTGATGGGACTTGCATTGAATCTGTATATTGCTTTTGTATTATGGCCATTTAATGATATTAATTCTGCCTATCCATGAAAATGGAATATCTTTCCATCTTCTGGGGTCTTCTTCAACTTCTTTCTTCAATGTTATATAGTTTTCATTTTAGAGGCCTTTCACCTCTTTGGTTAGATTTATTCCTAGGTATTTTTTATGCTTTTGTGAATGAAACTGTTTTCCTGATTTCATTCTCAGCAGTTTTTTTTTTGGTTGTTGGAATATAGGAAAGTTTTTGATTTTTGTATTTTGACTTTGTAATCTGTTACTTGGCTGAATTTGTTTACTAGTTCTAGCATTTTTGGTGAAGTTCTTTGGATCTTCTGTGCATATGATCTTATCATCTGCAAACAGTGATAATTTGACTTCTTCCTTTCTTATTTTTATCTTTTCCTTCTCTTAAAAATTGTGATTGATGTGCTATTTTGATCAATTTTGTTTATTTTTTCAAAGAACCAACTCTTTGTTTCATCTATCCTGTGTATTTTTTTTAATTCTCAATTTTATTGATTTTGGCTCTGATCTTAATTATTTTTATCCTTGTACTGATTTTGGAATTAGTCTGTACTTTTTCAAAGACTTGATATTCATCAAAAGGTTTTTTATTGGGCCAGGTGTGGTGGCACATACCTGTAATCCCAGCAACTCAGGAGACTAAGGCAGGAGGATTGCAAACTCAAAGCCATCCTCAGTAACTTAGTGAGACCCTGTCTCTAATAATATGAAAAAAGGGCTGGGGATGTGGCTCAGCGGTTAAGCACTCCTGGGTTTAATCCCTGATACCAAAATAAATAAACAAATAAGTAAATAATGTTGTTTATTGTCATCTTTTTGATTTTCTTATGTAGGCATTCATAGCCATAAACTTTCTTCTTAGAGCTACCTTCATTGGTCCCAGAGGTTCTGATATGTTGTATTATTATTCTCATTTGAGTCTAAGAATTTTTAAATTCCTTCCTTGATTCCTTTTATCACCTATTCACCATTCAAGTGTTTTGTTCAATCTTCGTGTGCTTGTATAGTTTCTGTAGGGTTTTGTTGTCTTAATTTTTAATTTCATACCATTACAATCTGATAAGATGCAAGAAATAATATCAGGTTTCTTGTTGGTTTGCTTGTTGTGTTTGTAAAGAGTTGCTTTTGGTCCAAAACATGTTCTATTTTGGACAAGGTTCCACGAGCCACTGAGAAGAAAGTGTATACAGCTGTTCTAGGATGAAATAGTCTATAGATGTCTGTTAAGTCCATTTGATTTATATTATTCAGGCCTAAGGAGTCTTTATAGAGTTTATGTCCAGATGACCTATTGAATGGTGAGAGAAGTGTGTTGAAATTACCCAGTATTATTATACTGGAATATATCTGAGGCCTCAATTTGCAAAGTATCTCTTTTATGTAAATAGTTGCACACATGTTTGGGGCATAAATATTTATTACTATTATATCATCATATTTTATTATTCCCTTTATCATATGAATTTATCTTCTTTGTCTATGATTAATTTTGGTATGAATCTGCTCTGTCAGATATGAAAGGAGCTACTCCTGTTTGCTTTCATTCAGTTTCCATTCTTTCACTTTCAGCCTGTGGCTGTCTTTGCCTAGACGACGTGTCTCTGGCAAACAACATATAGTTGGGTTCTGTTTTTTAATCCATTCTGCCTGTCTCTATCTTTAAATTGAATAGTTGAAACCATTTACATTCAATGTTATCACAGAAAGATGTACCTTAATTCCTGCCAATTTGATTTGTTTGCAATGTTTAATGTAGTCTTCTTTCTCATTTGTTTAGCTACTCTTCAAATGAGATTTGTTCATTTGTGAACTCTGGGATTTGTTTTTAATTTCTTCTGTGTGGGTATTTTAAATAAGTTCTGAGAATTCTTTCTGCTTATCTTGGAAGGTTTTTATTTCCTCTTCAATTTTGAATGAAAGTTTTGCTGTATATAGCAGTCTTGGTTGACAGTTATTTTCTCTCAGGACTTGGAACACATCATTCCAAGTCCTGCTGGCTTTTAGAGTTTATGCTGAGAAATCAAAAGTGATTCTGGTAGGCTTGCCTTTAAATGTGACTTGATATTTTTCTCTTGAGGCTTTTAAAATTCTATCCTTGTTCTGTATGTTAGGCATTTTAATTATAATGTGCTGTGTGGAAATTCTTTTTCAGAATTCTGAAAGCATTCTCTATCTGGATGTCCATCTCATTCTCAAAGTTTGGAAGTTTTCTGATATCATTTCCCTGAAGAAGTTATCAATCCCTTTACCTGCATCTCACAATCTTCCTCAATTCCAGTGATTCTTAAATTTGGTCTCTTAATGTTGCCCCAGAGTTTCTGTATATTCTCATCATGGTTACTTCTTTTCTTTTCTTTAATGCTTCTGAATGTTCAAGACTGGCCACTTTGTCTTCTAGCTGTGAGATTCTGTCTTAGCATGGTCTACTCTATTAAAGAGACTTTCAATTGAATATTTTATTTTACTAATTGGGTCCTCCATTTCCAAGGTTTCTGTTTGGTTCTTTTTCAATACTTATATCTCCTTCTTGATTTTCTCATTCATATCCTATATTATCTTCCTTAATTCATTCAGTTTTTCTGTGTTCTCTTGGAATTTATTTATCATTTTTATAATGATTCTTTTGAATTCTTTCACTTCAATATCTACCTACCTTATGCAGGTGAATTATAAACTTTAGGAGGTGTTGTGTTTTCTTGTTTTTTCATATTTCTAGTATTTCTCTGTTGGGTTCTACACATCTATTTGGAGGTATTACTCTGCTGCTTTTATGTGTGGGCTTTTTAAAGTTTCAGTCTTCACCTGCCAAAGTGCCCTAGAGTGTTCGAGATTGAGACACCCTCATAGGTGTGCTATCCACAGCCTTTGTGTTAATTCTCTGCTTTTGTTGTAACAGTGGATGTCCATAGGTGAGACCTGTGGGCCCACCAGGCCTACTTGGGGCCTGGTCATTAATTTTGTGTTTTTGTCTTTTCTATTCAGTTAATTAAGAAATTAAGAGAAAAGAAAATAAGCTAGGAAAGTAGAAAAGAGTTTCCAATTTCAAAAAGTGAACAGAGAGAATGCAGAAGGTCCATAGCAGGTGATGGTTATAAGAATGGAAAAGAATAAATAGGAGAAAAAACTAAAGAGAGAGAGAACAAAAGAATTTGGTTGTTAGCAGAAGAGCAAGAAAAAGAAATGAAATAACAAGGAAAGAAACAAATGAAAACAATATGAAACAAAACAAAAAATATACAAACCAAAAACTCTCTCAAAAGACAAGGCAAGAAAAAAATATCACATTAAAATTGCTAAAAATGAGGAAAAAGAAAAAATACATATATGTATTAATGTCCCTGAACCAATCAACACACCAAGAACTCTCTCTCTCTCTCTTTCTCTCTCTCTCTCTCTCTCTCTCTCTCTCACACACACACACACACACACACATATGAAAAGAAAAATGTCTCCACTGAGATGGTTAAAATAGTTGATGAGAATGGGAGGTCACAGTCTATGCCCAACTGTCTTTCTTTCCATTTCTTCTTGAGATATGGAAGGAGAGAGAGAGGGAGAGAGAGAGAGAGAGAGAGAGACTGAGGGTTGTTAACCCCTTCCTCTTTTTGTGTTACTCTCTGAGATGCCAGTCTTAGTAGCCTAAACCTGAAGCTGGTTGAAATAATTCTCAGCTTTCCTTTCCACTGGTATAAGGTAGGATGGTGTGAAATGTACTGTCAGTTGGAGTTTTGTCTGCACATACCAGATCAATGCACTCCCAGGGTGGGGCTCCTACAGAGTTCTGAGTGGAGTTTGGGTGGGTGGGGCTTAGTTTTAATCAGACCTCAGGGGCTTTGTTGGGTGGTATCCGCTCTATTAGATCAACACAGCTCTAGGGCCTGGCAGTTGCTGATCTGTTGGGGGGTCTGAATCTCAGGAGCCTCCCAAGAATTCTACTTGTGGGGCAGGGGAGCCAATCCTCCACACACTCTGCTGCCCAGAAACACAGAATTCCCAGATGTAGGCCCTGTGAATATTCACTGTCGGCCGTTCAGATTTCCCCTCCACTTCAGCTGGTCATGTGAGCTGCCAGACTGGAAGAAGTTAGTTGGGTTCCCCTTCAATTTTCCAACTTGACTCCCTCTGGGTACAGTCTTCGCTGTGCCTGTTTAACTCCCATTCTGCTAAGTACACCATAGGGAATACAGCAGGAACTTGTCAGGATAGTGGGGCAGTGTTTGCTATGATCTCTAGACCCAGCAGAAGGCAGAAGCATGACTGCTTCAAGATGGCTTCTGCCTTGGTTCTCCACAGTTAGTTGGGAAACAGAGCATTTTTCAAACACCAGTGCATAGTGCAGTCCCTGGATCAGCTAAGTTTAGGTCTTTTTTCTGGGGACAGGTTTTTCCATGCCAAGTCTGTGTTTTTCTCTATGTTCTCCTTTCTCTGTGGTGAACCAGTGCTGCTTACAACTCCTCCTGCTGGGATGGGCTTGGTTCCACTGCACTCTTTCTTTGTTTAATGTACCCAAATTTCTAAGTCTCTAAGATACTCTGTCCAATATTGAATTTTAGTGAAATCCCCTCTTTCACCTATCTCACTGGGAAACGGTACACCTGCTATGGAGCAAGTAGGATCCTAAGCCATGGAGCAAGTAGGAATGCAGTTTTCTAAACCACATTCTTGAATCTCCATTATGTGGCTTTCTGAATACAAGTCCTGAACAGGTTTTATTAGATTTACACCTAAGTATTTCTTTTTTCTTAAAGCATTTGCAAATAGTATTGCATTTCTAATTTCAGTGTCTAAGTGTGCATCACTAGTATATATTACATATGATTGACTTTTGTATATTTATCTTATATCCTGTGACCTTGTTAAACTCAATTATTAATTTAGGATTTTTTTTCTTGTCTGTTTGTTGTAGACCTTTGGAATTTATGTGTAGATAAGCATGTCATCTGAAAATAGGGATAGTTTCTGATCCATATGAATTTTAATTGCCTGATTAAACTGGACAAAACTCCCAGCACTATGTTGATTAAGAGTGGTGAGAGCAGACATCCATCTTTTGTACCTGATATTAGGGAGAGACTTTCAGTCTTTCACAATTAGATACGTTAGCCATAGGTTTTTTATTTGTTTGTTTGTTTGTTTGTTTGTTTTTGCAGATACTCTTTTTCAAGTTGAGCAAATTTCTGTTACTGTTTCCAAAAGTTGTTATCATGAATAGGTGTCAAATTTTGTTTAATGCTTGTATTTTTTACATCAAGCACTTTCCTTCTTTCTTTAGTCTGTTAATATAATAAATCACATTGATTGCACCAACCATGTATTACTGGGATAAACTCTAATCATGATACATATTTCTTTTTATATGTTGCTGAATTTTGTTTTCTACTATTTTCTTAGGTATTTTTGCACATGTATCCATGAGAGATACTGGTTTGTAATTTTATTTGTTCTACCTTTGGTTTTGGTAGCAGGGTAATACCTGATGTGTATTCTGCACAGGAAGTATTACTTCTTATTTTAATTTGTGGAAAAGTTTTCATAAAATCAGAGTTAATATGTAAACATTTGGCAAAATTCTCCAAATATTCTGCCAGGAATGGAGAATTTAGAGAGCTAATTTTTCACTAACAGTTTAAGTTACATAATAATTTTGGACTTTTCAAAGAATTATTTCTTATTGGGTGAGTTGTGGTTTTTCATGTTTTTCAATAAATTTATGTTGTCTAACTTATATTCCTGTTATTATCTTTTTGATGTATATGTAGTCTGTATTTTTAGATTTTTTTTATACTTGATATTGGAAATTCATGTCTTTTTTTCTTTTTCAGTCTTGCTAAAGGTTTGTCAATATTATTGATCTTTTCTAAGAACCAACTCTTTATTTCATTGATTTCCTCTACTGTTTTACAATTTTAAATTTTGTTGTTATCTGATAACTTTATATTTTTTTATTTTTTCTTCTGCTTGCTTTGGATTTATTTTGTTCTTTCTCTATGTTCCTGAGATAGGAGCTTAGATTATTGATGTGCAACTTTTCCTCTTTTCTAATGAATTCATTTAGTGCTACAAATTTCCCTCTTGACACTGAGTTAAAAATTTTTATTGTATTTTCATTTACATTTGTTTCAATGCATTTTAAAATGCTATTTTTTCCTTTGAGCTATATATTATTTAGAGATGAATTACTTGGTTTCCAAGTGTTTCTGTTAGTTTTCTGTTTTCTTTCTGTTATTGATCACTAGTCTGAGTCCACTGAGGTCACAGAACACATTCTGTGATTTCTCAAAGCACAGATCACTGTGATTACATTTGTTAAGGATTGTTTTGTGACCCAAGATATAATCTATCCTGGTATATGTTCCATAAAGATTTGAAAATAATGTGTATTGTGCTGTTCTCAAGTGGAATGTTTTACAAATGCTAATTAGATTTTGATTTTTAATCATGTTCTTGTTCCTATATATCCGTGTTGATTTTCTATCTAGTTGTTTACTCAGTTGTGGAGAGCGATGTTGAAATCTCTGACTATAACTGTGAATTTGTTTATTTCTCCTTTCAGTTCTCAGTTCTTTCATCATGTACATCATAGCTAGATTATTTGCTGCATACACATTTGGTATTTCTATATCTTCTTTGAGACTTGACCCTTTTACCATTATGTGATATTCCTCTCTTATTCTGACAAATTTATTTGCTTTTAAGTCTATTTATTTGAAATTAATGTAGCCATAACTTTTTTCTTTTGATTAGGGTTTGCATGATATATCTTTTAACACTATTTTCCGTTCAGTCTTCCTGTATTGTTACATTTTATATTAGTTTCTTGTAAATAGTGTACAGTTGGTTCATTCAAAAAATGAACTTAATGTAATTATTGGTATCTTAAGGCTTATGTCTTTTGCTTTATTTTTTCCTCTCTTTCTCATTTCGTGGAAACCCTGTGAGTTACTTGAACATTTTTTTAGAATTCCTTTATGATTCAGCTATAGCATTTTTGAAAGTATCTTCTTATATGACTTTTTCAGAGGTTCCTCTTAGTATTGTGTTACATATGCATATATTATCACATCTGCTGCTGCTGTCATTTTACCAGCACAAGTGTAGAAGTGTTACCTCCTTTTATCTTTTTTATTTTCCCTTCCTTGTTATTATTTTCTTAAATGTTTCCCCCGTATACTTAGAATAATTTCCCCTATATGCTTAGAAAAAATAATTTTTGCTTCTTTTATCAAACTAAATTTAGAAGACTCAAGAGGAGTCTTACTCTTGTTCTTATTTACTATGTTCTTTCACTCTTCTTGATGATTACAGTTTGGATATGAAATGTTCCTGAAAATTCATGTATTGAAAGCTCATTCCCAATATGCCAATGTTCAGAGGTGGGGCTTTTGGGAAATTATTGGATTATGAGGACTTTAACCTCACTGATGTATGAATCCATTGATGGATTCATTATCTGGTGGTATTATTGAGAGGTGATGGGAACCATGAGGAGGGCCTATAGTTGGAAAAGGGAGTTCATTTAGAGCATTCCCTGTAAGGCTGTGTCTTATCCCAAACTCCTTTCTCTTTCTTCTTGCTTCCTGGCTGCCATGACATGAACAGTTTTGCTGTGTCATGCCCCTCCACCATGATGGAACTTCTCTACAAGCCTCAGAACGATGGAACCAGCTGTCCATAGGTTGAAATATTTGACACTGTGAGCTGAAATAAACCTTCCCGCCTTTACTTTGTGTTTCTTAGGTAATTTTTCCACAATGGAAAAGCTGATTCATACACTGATGTTCCAAGTTTCCTTCTTTTATCATTTTCTTATATTAGAGAATTTCTGTTAGTCCTTCCTTTAAAGAAGGTTTACTATTGACAAGCCATCTCAGTTTTATTATCTGAGCATTTGAATGCCCTTTGTGCTGAGAACGTAATGATAAAATAGGAAGTATTTACAGAGCTTACAGAATAGGGCCTTGTGTACAGTAGATGTTTCATGCTTATCTTTAATTTACTTCACATTAAAAAAGTTCCCCTGGAGTAAATTGTTTTTGATTTTTTTTCTTTCTATTTCCATTTTTTTAATGAAATTTTCTAACAGTTATACAAAATTAGTGTTAATATTTTTCATATGCTCAACTGCATTTGTTCCATATTTTTGCCGACTACCTTCCAGTCCCACTGAAAGTCCTCTGTGTTCTTTTCCAAACTGAACTAGTCGTTCTCTGAGACTGTGCCATGGTTGTCTCCCTAGGACTTCCTTTTAATTTTCCCCTGTTGATATGTGACATATCAACATTTTTTCTTTTTAATTTGGTCCTTATTTTTTCTGGTATATGTGAGAAGTAATTTTTATTCACTTATTTAATTCTTTGGGATTGAGGATCAAACCCAGGGCCTCATATATGCTATGCACATGCTCTAGGTACTGAGCTATAACCCTAACCTTGAGAAGTTGTTTTCAAAACCATGCATGTTCCTGAATAATTCTATTCTAATATTGGATTAAGAGTTTAGTTGGACATAGAATTCTAGATTGAAAATAGATTTTCCTCTGGGTTTTTGAGGCATTCTGGCTTCTGATATTGTTAATAAGAAGTATAATTCTCTCATATTTTATTCTCTGTAAGGTTCTTTCTCTCTCCCCCCCCCCCCCCCCGCCACCGGATGATTGTAGGTTCTTCTTTCTTAGCCACAGTGGTTTGAAATTTAACAATAAACTGCCTTGGTGTTGATTATGTTCACTTATTGTATCAGAAATTCTGTGCCTTTTTTCACTCTGAAGACAGGTGTTCTTGTTTTGCAAAATGTTCTTCTACTTTATTTTATAATCAACCCTTCTCAGGTTCAATGTTTTGCCCTTTCAGAAACTCCCATTAGCCTTATGTTGGACCTTTTGGGATTGTTCTCTAAATTTCCTATACTTTCCGTTTGCTTTCTATTTCTTTATCCCTTTATTCATTTGAACTCCTGTGAGATTTTCTTGACTTTCTACCCTAATCTTTCTTGCAAATTTTTAAATATTCAATGTCATATTTTTACTTTGCAAGATTCTATCATCTTGCTCATCTCATGGATATAAAACTTCCCTCTAATTTCCTGGCAAAGCTCAGTTAACTATTTAAAATATTTTATTCTGGTTTCTCTATTGTATCCATTTCTTCCAGGTCCCTTTTATTTTCTTGTCTACTTTGTCTTTTTCTTTCACACTTGAGTATATTCCGACGTCTGGCCATCTTTGGTGTTCCTTTCATATTTATGAGTGAGGCACTGAGACACAGAGTGACTGGGCAACTGTTCCAAAGTCACGGAGACTGAAGAGACAATGATACATCTCACAGTGTGTGATGAATGGCTATGTGTTATGGTTTGGATATGAGGTGTCCTCCAAAAGGTCCTGTGCTAATATAGGAGGTGAAATGATTCGATAAGGAAAGTCATAACACAATCAATGAATTAATTCATTTGAAGAGTTAATAATTTGAATAGACTAACTTGGTAGCCCACTAGGGAGGTGGGGCATGGCTGGAAGAAGTTAGGTTAGTGCAATAGATGGAATGATTAACCAACACAAGCAGTAAGCCGGATTGAGAAAATTAAATAGAAATTATAGAAATATGGCAAAGACTAAATTATTACTTAATAACTTAAGTAATAATTAAGGCAGGTGACAAGCCCTAGTAGGAACTGGATCTGACAACCAAATGGAGCAGGAGTAGTTATTTATATGAGTAGGCACACCAAAGGGATTCAGCGAGGAGCTTCTTCAGGAAAACAAGATGAAAACCGGGGAAAACAAGTTGTTTTGGGCTCAGCAGTTTATACCTACCTTGGGGTGTTTGGACCTAGGACTGACTGTGGGCTAAGGCAGGGTGTCAGCATAATCTGGGCATTCTCAGAACCCAGGGGAATTTCACCCGGGAGTTCCCAGAAAAGCAGCCCCCCTGCATTGTGATGGCTCAACAAACCCATAATTCATACCCAGCCTCCAAAAACTGGGGGCATGCCTTTGGGCCTTATATTTTATCTCTGGCTCCTTGTCCCTGCCACCCTCCCCACTTCCTGGCTGCCATGAGCTGAGAAGTTTTCCTCCACTGCACCCTTCTGCCAAGATGTTCCACCATCGCCTTGGACTCAGAGCAGCCGAGTTGACTGACTATGGAGTAAGACCTCTGAAATCATGAACCAAAATAAACTTTTCTTCCTCAAGTTGTTCTTGTTGGGCATTTTGGTCACAGTGAAAAAGATCTAGCTAATGTACTATGAAAGACATAACTAGAACAATTAGGAAAACTTGGATATATGGACTGAAGATTTCAATGAATGCATCACAATACATGATGTATTACACATAGCATAATACATTACACATTGGGTGTCAGGAAGTCCTTGTTCTTAGGAAATATACAATTAAGTATTTATGAATAAAATGGCATAATGTCTGTAAAGTGCTCTCAAGTGGTTAGTATGTACAGTGTGATCAGGTTTTCCAGAGACCCACTCAGACATAAGGAGGCTTACTGCCTTAGTTATGTGCTCCTATGAGGGTTGACTAGGTTGTTTCCTTAAGAGAAATGCCTGATTTTATCCCAATATAAAATTAGGGGGAAGCTGTTGAAATTAGTAATGTTCATACCTATAAAGATAACCTACTAAGGAGATGAAGAACATAAAATTTAAATAATTCCCTTTCCAGGGCTGAAATACTGCCTTAGCGTTTCATTTCATTAGCTCATGAAAATTTTTTAGGCTTCGCCCAAAGCAAAAAACAAAACAAAAAGCTTGGGGAGGGCTGGGGATATAGCTCAGTTGGTAGGGTGCCTGCCTTGCAAGCTACAAGGCCCTGGGTTCAATCCCCAGCACCACAAAAAAAAAAAAAAAAAAAAAGCTTGGGGAGATACAACTGATTTTGAGCTGTATGGAGGAGTCAATTCACATTGACCGAGAACCCAAACATTAAGAAAGTTTAGACACATCTCCAGTGATTGCATTGAGCTTAGGTGGTGAAGCTGGACTTAGAACCAGTTTTGTCTAATTCTCTACTGCAATGTACTCAAAGACCATGATCAGCCTATTCCTGAGATTTCATTTATCAGATAGATTTATTCCTTGACAGGTAACCAGGAGAAATGAAGTCCAACATGAAGTTGGTCTAGATGAAATGTGTGGCAGAACCAGGAGATGGGCCAGAACTGAGGCATGGAAGGGGCATCATGAAAATCCACATACTGGGCAGAGTTCCTTTAGCCCCATCCTCCTCTGTTTCTTCTGCCTGGAAGTGTCTCTTGCCAATTCTGAAGCAACCCCAGTACCTGGGGCTCCCAGACTGCCTCTGGAATCTCACAGACACAGGCCATGTCACCTGTTCTTCTGGCCTTGATTGTTTCAATGGCATTCACATTTTCTTGCCTCCAGAGAGCTCTTTCTTGCCCTTGTGTTCTGACTAAAGCTCTGCTTATTGGGCTCCTGGAATTGGATATCCTATTGCCACCACATCTCTGAATGCAAACCATTCTTTTCCCATTCCTTTAAGAAAGAAAACCCTAAGCCATCTAACACTAATGATTGCCCTTCACATCCCTGTCCAACTATTCTTTTTCTCAAACCACTTCACTTATCTTTTGTCTTCTCTTTCTCTTCTTTGAATTGTGCACAGTTTCTTGCATGTTTTGAGAAGCCCACACTTGGAGCCCTCTGTTATCTCTGTGGAAGGCCAGCTCAGGGCACAAAGGAGTGTCTTGGAAGTGCAGGCAATGTATGGCCTCAGGGTGACCTTCTACCATGGGAGGCAAGCTCTTGGGTACATGCCCTAGCCTCCCTGCCCTCTGATGGGACAATTTTGAGATGCACTCTATGGTTCCTCTGAAGCTTGTCATCAAGACTGAGCCTGCAGTCACAGCTTGCTACTTTATCACATTTTCTTGGCTCCTCTCTCTTTTCTGCCCCACTTTTTACCCTCCCTCACATTTACTTCCTGGAATCATATCCCAAATAAGTTGCTTACACCCAGGCCTTCATCTCTGGCTTGGTTTTGGGATTTTGCAAACTCAGATGCCTCCTTGTCCATCCTTTAGAATATTTACATGCTCAGTTGTTTTTCTTGCATGTTAGACACTACCCTTGTCATTCTAGCACCTAGCAAGTATCTGCTACCCCAAAGGATCTCAACAAACATTTATTGAATGAGTGGGTAAACAGCATGTGTTTTCTACAAAATATTGATCACAGTCAATATGACTGTAACTGTTTATGGACTTGATCAGGGAAGATGTATCTTGAGAGCAGTAATGATATGGTGCCAAAGGAAGTTCATTTGTCCTTTTAACAAATAGGTGTTGAATACCTGCTACTTATTCATACATGGCATCAGACACTATATTAGGATTTAAGAATACGTTAGTAGAGAAGAAGTATGCTCCACATCTGATTAACTATATGTGCTTCCACTATCGAAGATTATGAGAATTAAATAAAAGGGCTTAATAAGTGTTAACTGTTGTTATCATTACTGGAGGAAACTAACAGATAATTTTAAATGCTGTGATAGCAGCCATGGAGGAAGAGTGTGGCATACTAGGAAGATCTAATGCAGTTTGGGAAGTCAGGGTGGAGGATTTCCTCTATGAAGTGACATTCAAACCATAACTCATAAGATGTCAGAACAGGAGGCAGAGGGGGCTGTAGAGTAGCCCTTCTTCAGAACCACCACAGAAAGCTTCCAAGCAGCTGAGGGAGTCAAGCAGCTGCTCAGGAAAGTTGGGAAAGGGTTTGGGGAACTGAAGTTGGATCAGTGTAGGGCCATAGCCCTAGATGAAGCTCATAGGGAGAGGTAGAATATTTGGAGAAAGGTTTACTAAAACATTGGGCAGACATTGGACATTGCCTGCTGGGACTGGAAAGCCAGAGAATGGGAGCAGACAGTGGAGAGGAGGTGACTACCAAAGCACAGAGATTGACTCTGAGGCCCAGGGCAGCCTGGGTGGGCACGAGGGCTGGGTCAGTGCTGAGAATCCTGGGTTCTAGAGCTGTGTGACCTTGGGATCAGTTCTCTACTTTGTGTCCTAATTTTCTTGGTAATAAAAAGGAGATAATAGTAATTTTCCTGTTCTGCATATCAAATGTATGTTAAATGTCTTTGTAAAGTTGAGAGTGCCAGACACGGGTGCCAATTCTGATCATCGTCTACTTTACAATTCTCTTTTGATAAAACAGGACAGAAATGCATGATGCTCTAAAGGTATCTAGGATTAATTTACTCATTCATTTAACAAACTTTCATTTTGATGCAGTGGGAGATGCAGTGGAAAGGGACAGACCTCTAACTTGCAGCCTAGTTGAAAATACAAAGTTGGAACAGATAAAGGTAGAAGTGTGTGTGTCGATAAAGGCGGGGAGGCAAGAAGTGAGGTTCAATAGATGAGATAAAGGGGAATGAAAGGAAGGAGGGGTAGGAAAAAAAGTGTGTATGTGTGTGGGGGGGCATGGAAGGCTTCTAGATGTGGTAGAAGAGAGAACTTAAATGCAAGGAAACAAAGATAATAAAATCCCCAAGGGCCCACCCCCCATGACCTACTTCCTCCAGCAATGCCCTACCTGCCTACAGTTAATCTATTCAAATTATTAATCTATTGAATGGATTAATCCACTGATTAGGTTACAGCGTTCATAATCTAATCATTTCACCTGCAATGTCTCACATGTGAGCTTTCAGGAAACATATCATCTCTAAACCATAACACTAAGTATTCTTTGAGATTTTTCTCTGCTCCAAACCCTCTGCCTGTTCCCAGGTCAGGTGAGAGCATCTCTTGCCTGCTGCCACAGCATCCTAACTAAAATCCCTACCTGCTGGTGTCAGGGCACAGATTGTCCAACATCATCCTTCAACACCCAAGTCCAACCCTGCTGCTCCCTTGCTTAAAACCTTTCAGAGCTCCCCATCCTCTCTGCAGAATGGTTTTTAAACTTTGACAATTATTAGAATCATCTGGGAAGAACTATGAAAAACTCAAGGCTCTGACAGTGAGTCCTGGGATCTGTAGATGACCTCGACGGCTGGCATATTTGGAGGTTCCCAGGCTGCAAGGCCAGCTCCTCTGCCTGGCATAGACGGTTCCCCATGCCCTGTCTCCCCTGGCCTTCCTCTTCCACATCATTTCATGCCTCTTTCCCCATCTCGAGTTTTGTGCTCCAGCAATGCTGAAAGCTGACAGTGCCACACATCTGGCATTTTCCCATCTCTGCTTGAAGATACATCCCTTTCTTCCCATGGCAACCTCCACCTTATTCCCCAGGGAACCTCTTTCTACTCTTTCAGCTCCATCTCAGCCCCCGGGGGAGTTCATACCAAAGGATTTCCATCTGTATTAAGCTCGAAACAGACAAAAACAACCTGTGCTTTAGGAGTCAGGAGAGTGGTTACCTTTTAGTGGGGATGGGGTGGTGACTGGGAGGGAATGGGAGCCAAATGTCTTTATCTGGGTGCTGGTGACAAGGATTTACCCCAAAATGTGGCAATTCTTACATGACTGCCTTATGCAGTCTTTTTGTATGTTGAGCTGGCTCAGATAACCCTTCTTCAGGAAAGTGTTTGTGATGCCCTCCCTTAGAGTTGATCCTGCCTTTTCCTGCTGCAGCTCTGCCTACCTCAGTCTTCCTTCACCAGCCTTTCTCTCCCCACATCCAGTCTGTGAGCTCCTTGAGGGCAAGATCTGAAAAGCCCCAGCACCTGCCTTGTGTGTGGGGACTGAATGCACCAACAAATGAAGAAAAATGGGCTTGGAGGCAATCACGTCTACTCCTTTTACCTTTCTTCCTATTGAGAATACACTTGAAGCACAGTGTAGTGGTGCTTCACACCTGTAAATCCCAGCCGCTTGGGAAGCTGAGGCAGGAGGATCACGAGTTCAAAGTCAGCCTAGCAACTTAGCAAGCCCTTGTCTCAAAAATAACATATAAAAAGGGCTGGAGATGTGGCTCAGTGGTTAAGTGTCCCCAGGTTCAATCCTCAATACCGAGAGAGAGAGAAGAAAGAAAGAGAGAGGGAATATACACTTGAGAATATTGTACCATCGAGCTGCTTTTAACCAACCAGGGCATGACATTTGAACCATCTCTGTCCCCATTCCTCTGAGCTGGAGCAGGACTGACTGCATTCCCACAACAGGGGGCCCTGTCTCCACAGACCCTGCCGCACTCTGCTGGACTCTCTGTCCACCCGGGCCAGTAGCAGCTCCTCTGACCTCATCCTGTGTAAACACTGCAGCCAAGAGGGCTCCCGTGGGATCACCGAGTTGGCATTTGCTCACTGTCTTCCATTATTGCTTAGCTGGAGAAAACACTTCACTGCGCCAGTCTAGTCATACAACAACAATTTTTTTAAAGGACTTTCAGGACTAGGAGGGGTTCCTGCAGCCACTTATGAGCTAACAGCAGACTCACCACTTGGCAATTGGGATGTCCCCTACCCTTCCCGCATCCTCTGCCGTCATCACTCCCTGTCTTTGTCCCCTGAGGAAACCCACTTCCTGCAGGTACCCAGGTCTAAGACTCTTTTCCTGTCATTTGACAAGCAAGACCAGCATCTGGAATGGCCATGACCATATATAGCCGTGTGTGTGTGTGTGTGTGTGTGTGTGTGTGTGTGTGTGTGAGAGAGAGAGAGAGAGAGAGAGAGAGGGAGAGAGAGAAAGTGAGAGAGAGAGAGAGAGTTAGCAATGCCTTGGGTCTATTGCAAAGAGCTCTGGACTTGGAACCATAAAGTTCAGATCTCAGTTCTATGGCTGATACCTACTGTCCTTGAATAAGTCACCCCAACTCTTTTGTACTGTCTCCTTCTATGTAAATTGAGACATAAACAGGGCATACCCCATGGATTGTCGTGAGCATTCATCATGAGATAAAGTAGCATAAATGACACACATACTACTGGAAAGTTCCATACAAGTATGAGGAGCATCACATTAGTATGAACAGAAGGCCCCCTTCTTAAGGAGCAGTTGCATTTTTGAGTCTTATATCTTAAAGGCATTTCAAATATCATGTTCCAAACTGGAGTGGCAGGGAGTGTGAGCTGGGTGCCTTCCTTGTAAGAGTGAATGAGGACCAAAGGAGATAGTTGCACATGAAAGGTTGCTCACCTCCTCAGGGAGCTGTATTTCTACATCTTGAGCATCCTGTCTTCCTGGTTTTCAACAAGGCCATCCCTGGGATCACAGCAGTCCTTCACTGTCACTGTGTAGAAAGGGCCATTCTCCAAAGCTTACTTGAGGCTCCCGCCTCATTCATTGGACACCACTGTGGCCTACCCCTGCCTACCATCCATTGGAAGACTGCTAAAATTCTCTGAAGCCGGGCGTGGTGGCGCATGCCTGTAATCCTAGCACCTGGGAGGCTGAGGCAGGAGGATTGAGAGTTCAAAGCCAGCCTCAGCAACTTAGCGAAGCCCTAAGCAACTCAGTGAGACCCTGTCTCTAAATAAAATACAAAATAGGGCTGGGAATGTGGCTCAGTGGCCGAGTGTCCCTGAGTTCAATCCCTGATTCAAAAAAGAAAAAAAAAATTCTCTGAAAGCATCTGTACTCCAGGGGTTCAGGCAAAGTCAGATGAGCAGGAAAACACACCCTCTGTCAATATATCACATCATGGGACTCAAATGGTGAGAGTGAGTTTGGGGAGGCCATTCAGAGCTAGAGGCCTTCAGCTCTGCAAAAAGAAAAAAGAAAAAACCCAAAAACCTCTGGTATCTAACTGAACAGTCTTAACACAAGATGTTTTGAGCTCCCCCTTGAGTCAGCCTTGATAGGGGGTGTATATGACCAAAAAATCCCAGGTGAAATTATTGTGTAATTGCATAGAATATCTGCCTGCATGGGGGCTGGGTTACATTCCTGTGAAGTTGGCAAGTTGTCCCCTAAGCATCTAGAAGGGGAAGCAGAAGATGCTCAGACTTGGGTGCTCATAGCATCCAGTGACACAGTGGCTCTCAGGAAAGGCTTTTGTGTTTGACGGGCTGGGGATGGAATCCTGGTTCTGCCACTTATTCCTCATGGGACCTGGTGACCATTGAGGATGTTAAAGAGTCAGTTATTAGTGACTTCGAAGTTTCCTCCTCTATAAACAGAAGTTGAAATGCCCACCTTATGATGGTGCTGTGTGAATTAAAGAAAGATGATGCAAATTCTTACCAGTGGCTGCCAGGTAAAACCAAATAAGTGGTAGTTATTTTAATGTTCTGTTTTATACTGATTTTCTAACAAGTAGTCTTTTACATGAGGACCCAGACGTTGGTAAAGCACAAACATAGGTCAAGTTTCATTTCCATCCTCCCAAGATCCATTAGGAAAGAAAGGGTGGATACCCAGGCCAAAGGTGTAGTCAGGGACATGGTTTCTTATCAGTCCATTCAGGGCAGGATATAGACTGTAGGTAGAAAGGGCCTGTGGGCTCCAGACAGGCTATGGTCTCACCCAAGGAACCCAGCTGCTTCCAAGTGGGGGAAGAACTTCCAAAGGTGGATCCAACCTGAGCATAATACACCAGGTTAAAGCTTCAGCCCATCCCAAGAAATAGCCACACTGGCTATCTTTGGGGGACCAGCTGTATGATCTTGATCCTTAATGAACCATTCAGGGGCTGGGTTGCCCATGCATAAGGAACTCCCCGAACTTTCAAAGACTTTCATCTTAAAGAAAAAAAAAATTAAGCTCTTACATTTCAACCATAGTATAGCCACTTAGTCCCACCTGCCAAGCTGTAAGCACTTCTCATCAGCCAGTTTCATACTTTTTTTGGGGGGGGGGCACTACAGACTTAATCCAGGACTGCTTTACCACTGAGTCACATTCCCAGTCCTTTTTATTTTTCATTTTGAGAGAGGGTCTCACTAAGTTGCTTAGGGCCTTGCTACATTGCTGAGGCTGGCCTTGAACTTGGAATTCTGCCTCGGCCTCTCGAGTTGCTGGATTACAGGCATGCACCACCACACCTGACTCAGTTTCATACTTAAGTGTATGAGTTTCAGTTGCTTTGGGGACATATATCAAAGGGCAGACTGTTAATAAGGTTGCCTCTGCTAAGGAGCTTCCAGCCCAGGAAAGGGATTAGATTACCCTGCCAAGATTCTATTATAGTATATAGTCCATAAATGTTTATTGAGCAGTTGACTGATTCATTGATTCATTAATTCATTCATTCAACAAATGCATACTAGGCACTTGAACCTACATGGCTCAAAGGCCAGAGATGACTAAGATACAGTCTCTGATCTAAAGAAACATTAAAATCTAGCAGAAGAGTATAAATATGCTGACTCTACTATCAGGAAGAATGAAATAAGTGCCCTAGATGAATTGTAAGTCAAGTGCTATGGAAGTTCAGAGGGAGAGACCTTGCCCAACAGAAAAGAAATAATCAAGAACATGTTGGTAAGTGAAGTCCAGTGGATTTAGGACCAGATGGTTATCAGTGAAATGCTGATGTCCAGCAATACTCTGCAAAACAGCCTCCTCTTGGCCCACTGCACATCTGCAGCTCCTCAGCCTACCACAGCCCCAGAACCCAGGCTCTGGCAGAATCTGCCCTTAGCAAGCTGGACCCAAGAATCAGGCAGCTGGCTCCTCTTGGAGCGCTCAACTCTGCTCTCTCCACTGGATTCAAGCCCAGAATTGATTTTCCTACATTGCCAACAGGTCACATCATTTTGCAAAGCCTGCATCTTATGGGCTTGGCTAAGTCCCCCCATGGGATCTTAGGCAGGAGGCTGAACCTACAGGAAAATCAGTTCAGTTCTGAGTCGTATTGTGACAAATCTTTTCCACTTTTTATTAAATGGGGATCTTTTCAAGTCAAGGGCTTCTGTTGCTCTGCCTAAGAAATAAAATATAGAGTGAAACAAGAAGGACAAAGATGAAAGAGTGAGATCCACAGGAGCATAAGGGCTTGGTCAGGAGATACAAAGGTGTCGTGCATTGAAAGTTTCTCTGCTGTACAAATAGAACAGCTTGATGATTTCTTGCAATACAATCCCAGGGAGACTGCGATTTTTCATAATCACAATGCCTGGAACTTGTCAGTTTTGCAGTTCCTGAAATATTAGTCTTAGTCTAACAGCAAAGTGGAACCAAAATGGAGCCTTTGGCAGATGTGACCTCACCAGCCCCAAGACTGTGCTGGGTCAGGAGAGCTGGCAAGGCCCAGGAGAGGATGACAGGAGCATCCCTGAGGCCAGGTGACAAGGCACAGTAAGGATGGGGCTTTGCCCTGGGTGACCTGGCTCCCTGCAAAACCAGATGCAAAGCCTTTGATAAATATCTTCACCTTTGTGAGCCTCAGTTTTCTCATCTTTAAAATGGGGCTATGGATATCTACTCTGAAAAGATGGTCTAGAGATTTAAACACCTGAAAAATCCTTTCCCAGAGAATAGAAAGCTATGCAAAGAGGATTTGGACACAGTAAATTTGAAGGGGAGAGATCAAAAATGTTGCATGAGGTTAGCACCTTCCTTCTTTTTTTCAAAGTTAACTACACCTCATCTCTGAAGATTTTGAGCTCCTTGAAATGGCAATTAGATTAAGTTACTGAGCACTTGTTCAGTGCCTGGCTAGTTCTGTGTTAATCTCTTTATAGGTTTTATCTCACATGATGCTCACAACATTCCTGAGAGATAGGAGTTTTACAGATTAAAAAAAAAAAAAGAAGAAGAAGAAAGAAAGAAAAGAAAAGACTCAGAGAGAGAAATAATTTTCCCAAAGTCACACAGTTCTGGACAGAGGCAGGATGTGGACCAGGGCTAAGCCTTTAGGGCTATTGGCAGTTCTGAAAACAAGAGCTAATTGTGAGGATGGCCGATTGTGAGCCAGTGTGGCTTTCCCTGGCCATAAGGGACAGAATGGTAAAGTCTCCCCTTTCCTTACCTCCTTCCCTGAATCCCTGCCAGTGAGGGAGCAGAGAGAAACCAAGACATCTGCCTTCCACCTCCCAACCCCTTCGCTGCACCATAACCCCGCAGCAGGCAACAGTGGGAACTACGATTCCAGCAGATTCATTTATTGGCAGTCGCTGCCTAGGCTCACTGTTTAGCTCTCATCTCACTTACTCTGTTTGTCCTGCTCTAAAACGTCTCCCACTTTACAAGTGGATAACAGATCAATGGGTTGAAACTGCAGGGTCAGTAACTTTCACTGAGAAGGGTCATGACCCCTCTTGAGAGCACTCCCTTGAGACTCAACCTGTCGAGGGTGCAGAAGCTGCCTGTGTGGCCCACCACCAAGAGGAAGAGGCCAGCCTCCTGGAAACTCCCCAGGCAGGGCAGCCCACACTGTCTTTTCCAGTTGCTTTGAGATGAGCTGAATTCAGATCCCTTCCCCTGGTGTGGTTTTGGGTGTGGGAAAGAGAGGAATGGGAAGAAAGACAGACCGATGGTCTTCTCCCATTAGGAGAGGGCAGAAACGGATCATGGCTGTGCAGATATGGAGGCTCTCCTGAGGGCTTTCAGGCCAATAAATATCTTTTCTCTCTGGAGGATTCACTCTGCAGCAGATTCCTGGCATACCAAATGGCTTTGTTGGGAGGCCTCTTCCTGCTGACCCCTGGCCTAGACTGCCCAAGGGCAACCACTGGCCACTCCCTGAAGGAGCTCGGCTGGTGAGCTCATTCAATGTGGCTGCTTGCTGAAGTTCAGGCTCCATGGCGCTGTAGGTACCGAGGGCGCAGGAGGGAGCGGACAGGGAGGGAGGGGAGGCAGCCAACGCTGAAGTCAGATGGAGGTGTCTCGGGCCCCTGCTCAGACAGCCCAGGGTCTAGGCCTCTGCCTGTATCCCCAAGCTGGACCCGGGAGTGAGCAGGTCTGGTTTTGTGGGGAAAACTAGAGGCAACTCTGGAAGGAAAGACTTTAATATAGTCAGAAATGAAACTAGCAGGCCTAAAACAAAGGTCCGGGTCCAGATAGGGTAGGACAAGAGGCTGAAGTCAAGACTCTTCAAAGCTGGGGTGTCCATCTGCAGGAGCCTGTACGTGGGAAGCAGGAGGGGAGGGGATTAGAACAGGACAAGGTGGAAACATCTGGAAAACTCCCCCTGTGGAACCTGGGGCCCAGCAGGGTTGCACCCTGCTGGGGAGGCTGGTGGCTCACTCACCAGCTCTTCCTGCCCCACCCCGTTTCTCTTTAGAGTGCCCCTCCCTGGGCTGAAGAGGACTTCAGTCCTCCCCATCCACACCACACAACCAGGCACAGGCTCCTCCTCCGCCCCAGACCCTGCCCTGAACTGCCAGGTCCCCAGAACTTGCCTGTGAGGCTGCTCTCAACTGTGCCTCTCCAGGGGACCACAGAGCCTGGCAGCCACGGCCACCCACCCCAACCGTGCAGACGAGCTAACGTTCTCTCTCATGCCCATGTTCAATCAAACAGAAATAAAATAAACTCTCAAAGTGACGGGAATGCAAACACAGAGTTCTCCGGGCTCCAGAAGCTGGTTATTTTAGTCAAAACAAACAATTCTTGTTTACTGTTTGCAGAACAAGGCCTGGCCTTCAGCAAAATAGTGAAGGTTGTCCTCCCTGCCTCCACCCAGCCTCAACACAGACACAACCTTAGTGACACTCTACCCCAATTGGTGAGGAGCCAGGACCCACATGCTGCTCTGACTGCCCAAGTGGCCTCCACCCCACGCAGCCCTCTTGCTTCAGACTCCCTAGACCAGAACCACTGCCCCTGAATTGACCCATGCCTCCCCACACAGGCCAACCCCAGACTGAGTCTTCCAGAAGGTGAAGAACATTTAATAGCTAAGCCCTGTTACATTCCAGTCACAGCAATCAACTTAAAAATGTTTCTTCACCCATCCTAATAAAAACCCTTTGGTGAGATGCTGCCACCATTTTGTACATAAGACCCTGAAGATCAGAGAGGTTAAATAACATGCCCAAGAGGGCACAGCAAGAAGTAACCAGTGTCAATATCACAAAGCTTTTCTCACTTCACTTCTCCAATTTTCTAGTTTTTAAAGCCCCCAGTAACTTAGAAGAGGAATGGCCTCGTATCCTGTAGGTAATAGGTACAAAATCAATGATGAATTGATGAATAGATGAAAAAATGAATAATCAACTCCTTACTGTTTTTCACCACTTAATTATTGCAGATTTTATGCCAAATCTTCTTCCAAAAAAGTGGGATGCAACCATTATGTGAAGCTTTTTTTTAAAATTTTGCTGGCATTACTTAAAAATCATTTATTATTAAACTGTCTTTGGTGTAAATTAAGATGCACAGAATATATGATAAAACTGGACAGTTCAAATCGAGGCCTATCTTCATGAGTTAAGCAAACACTTTTAGTCTGAAAAAACAAGTGAACTCATTAGTTGTTATTGATTTGTGCATTATAGTTGAAATATTATGCTTGAGAAAATTCACTACAGGGTTGTGAAGTAGGAACTTAAAAAATCTAATCTTCTGTGTTGGAAAAATCTGCGCAAGCTTGGTTGGTTTCATCATCTGACCCGCAGGGTTTCCATCAGCGCCAGTAGCACAGCTGCACTCTGAACCCGCCACTCCGCAGCCTTGGGAGCTACCCTGACTGACACCTCGCAGCACCCAGAACTTGACCTTCGCGCAGGGCGAAGAGG
>JAJEJO010001736.1:200044-248761 GCA_020662805.1 Glaucomys volans
CTAGGTCCTTGATCCACTTTGAGTTGAGTTTTGTACAGGGTGAGAGATATGTACATCACCCATTTCTTACATAACTGATAAAAGAATATATATTTTTTCAAAATCAAGTTAATAACCTAGAGATAATGCCAAGCAATATATAGACTTATTTCTCACTCTCTTTATGACTGTATAGTACTCCATTATGTGGACATACCATTATGTATTCAACTATTCCCTATTAATTGACTTTGGATTAGTTCCCAATCTTGAACTCTCTAAACAATTCAATGCTTGCCCTTGAACATCATCTTTTTATAATTTCATCAACATTATCCCTGGGATAGATTACTAGATGTGGGATTGCTGGGTCAAAACTCTGTGCCTATGTAATTTCATTAAATGTTGCTAACTTTGCTTCCACAGGGGTGGTAGCTCAGGTCTGTTTTAATCCCAGCTCCTCCCACCTGTTGTCTCTTCACACACTGAGCAGAAGGGCAGTCCCAGGACCACCTGCAGAGTTTCCAGTATCAGGGACCACTGGGAAATGAAGGGGCATCCCATAACCACAGCATGGCAGGTTGGGGAGGGGCCCCAAGTGGAGACACCTAGTGCACAGGCATGCTTCCAAACTGTCTCCCTCTGAAGCTGTCTAGAGCCCACCACAGAGCTCTGAGTTGGGATGGGATTAAGAGCAATGGGTATATTAATCCCTTGAAGGGTGTGGTGCAAGTGAGGAGAGTGGATAGGGCAGCTGGGCAGGCCAAATGTGGTCCCTACCCCATGGGAGAGAGGGCAGCTGGACCTGAAGGCCAGAGAGAAGGGCCTCAGCCCTGCAGGGTCATCCTGCTATCACTCTTGGTTGATATGCTCAACTCAAAAATAGCAGATGGGAGAGTGGCTGCCTGGGACTTGCTTATTTATAGCACAAACTATAAATATGCCCCCTCGCACCCTGCCCTCACCCTTGGGGGGACTTGTGTGAGGACAGGCTGGCCGGGTGGGTGTGTTGCCATCTGCAACTCCGTGTCCACAGTACATGCTTTGTAGCTGCATGTCATCGGCCAGGCGCCAGCAGTGCCACTCAGGCACTTGAGCCGATGGCATTTGGGGCGCAGCTGGGGCAGGCCCAGTGGAAACCCAACCCTCTGTCACCTCATCTCTTCTTGGGAACAGCTTGACAACAGGAGGACTTGTTGTATGGAGGTCACCCTGCGTGCTTGTGTGACACGTAAGAACATCCCATGACCAAAGAGCTGGCAGCATGTGGGGGGTGCGGGTGTCCCTAGAGCATCCCCAGCAGCCACCCCTGTGCCTTGCCACAGTCTCCTTTGAAGGTTCTGAGAACACAGGGGTCCACAGGGAGCAGCAGAGGCCCTCTCAGGGCAAAGAAGCATTCGGGTTCCACCATCAGAAACACTCAAAATATGTCCCTCCAGCTGGAAAACCCAGAGGACAAATGCAGGTCCACATGTGTCACTGATTCTACTGTTTGCAGGATGATGCTACTGTTTTTAAAATTGTTAAGTTTATGCTTCATTTAAAAAAACTTGTAATGGCTGTTTCCAGCCGCCCATCTGTACCTGATGGACCCCACCTCCTGCTGGTCCTGCTCTTCCTCCTGAGTCCAGGTCTCCCGCAGCCCAGGGAGAATCAGCTGGGTAGGGAGGGTTTCCACATGTCCCGGACAAAAAAGGGGTGGAGGAACCCACCTCTCCATCTGGGCATCGCTTGACCGTGGTGACTCCTCTGTCAAATGTCATGGTGGCTGTCACCCAGGGAGTAGGGGGAGCAGATAATGCTGAGATGTCCACAGCAGCATTCCTCACATGAGCCAAGAGGTGGGAGCAACCTCAGTGTCCCTCAGAAGAGGAGTGGATAAACAAAACAAGGCAGGCACACACGATGGATATGATTCAGTCTTAAAAATGGAAGAAATTCTGACACATGTTACAACATAGATAAACAAACCTGGAGGGCATTATGCTAAGTGAAACAGGTCACCACGAAAGGACAAATGCTGTTTGATTTCACTAACAGGAGGAACTTCTAGTCATCAAACTCAGTGGTTGTCAGGGGTCTGGGGGAGGGGGAATGGGGCTTTTGTTTTATAGGTCAAAGTTTCAGTTTGGAAACATGAGAAAGTTCTGGAAATAGTGGGAATGGTTTCATGACAATCTGAATGTATTTAATGCCACTGAACTGTGTATACTGAAAATGGTTAAAAGCAAATTTTATATTATGCATATTTATATTATTAAGAAAATAAACATTTTTAAAATATTTTTTTAAAAGGTCTCTACTCAGAGGAATGAATCTGACCTAACATTCCTGTGTACATATATGATTTTACCACAATGAATCCCTCCATCACGTACATACCCAAGCCAATAACCTAAAAAAAGAATTATAAGTAAATAGCAGAAAGATAAGTAGAGTAGAGGGAAGGGAACAGGGGGTGGGAGGAGGAGAGGGGAAGAGGAAGTTCTAGGGACCTCATGAGAGCAAATTATAGTCCTTGATTTTATAATTATGTCAAAATGAATTCTATTGTGATGTATAACTAAAAAGAACCAGTAAAGAAGGTCTATACCAAAAGTCTTTTTTTTCCTCTTTTTTATTTTTCTTTTTAGATATACATGATAGTAGAATATGTCTTGATATATTATAAATACATGAGCATCACTTATTCTAATTAGGATCCCATGCTTGTGGTTGTACATTGTGAGTTACACTGGTCTTGTATTTGTATATAAACGTAGGAAAGTTCTGTCCGATTCATCCTACTGTCATTCCTATTCCCATTTCCCCTCCCTTCCCTTCATTTCCCTTTGTCTAATACAATGAATTTCTATTCTTCTCCCGCACCAGGGTCATTTAAAAAGCACATTTGCATGAAAGATTTGTTTATGTAGCAATAGGTTTAAAGTAATCGTATGATTTATCTAAGAGGATGGTATTTCAAGAGATCATAAGGCAAAAGTCAAGGAGAGCAGGTCAGATGAAAGCCCCAGGGAAGAGAGAATTCCTTCCAGTGGGGCGAAGAGCGGGGAAGGAGGGCCCAGTCCAAGGTGGGACTGCATCTGAAGGAACCTGGAGAAGTCAGTTAAAACCTTCCCATTCCTTCAGGAACAATAGATTTGGGGAGCCAGACTGGCTTGAGGTTCTAGTCATCCTGCTAGGATCTGAAGTCCAGGTAAGGTTATCTTCCTTTCAGTGGCTTGGCCTTGGGGACAGACACGTGTGGCATGGAGCTGACCTGTGGACCTCAGGAGATGGATTGCTGGCTCTCTGGTCGGCGGGTGCTTGACCAAGAGCTCAGCTTACACACTCGTAACCACACAGGCAGGGAGTGCAAACCCTCTCCTGACTCTCAGCCCACTTGCTGCTTGCTCGTCTCTTCTGGTGCTCAGATTCCTGACTCCACACCCAGGATCCTTGATTTGTATCTGGCTCTTTCAATTTGACAAATCCCCCTAGTGTAGCCTTTTGGATTTAAAAGATCTCTGCTCAACCCACAAGATTCCCCGGAGCCCCGGCAGTGAAGGACAGCTGATGCCCTCCCTGGAGAGGCAGAGGAGAGCCTACCCTCCAGGTCTTCCTCAGAGGAGACTTCGACAATGAGATGTTGGAATGCTGGGTCCCACAGGGTTCGGGGAGAGCCCTGGCCCCTGCCACGACCAAGCCTGAGAGCTGGCCTTTCAGATTCATCACATGGCAGAGTGCTGGACCTTCAGACCCAGGAGCTAAGATCAGGGCTAATCTAGAATCAGGTCTACTGGGAAAATTTCAGGCCCTCAGTGAGTGTGGCTGCTCCCTGCTTCTTCTATACCCCTGTCAGGGCAGGGGTATACACCTCTTTTGCTTTAAGTCCCCCAGCAGCCACCCTCCAGCCATGCTTATATGTCTTTCTGTTCCTGATTGGTTGTGGTTGCACATTCCCAGGGAATCTGACCCATTAACCTCTGGGTGACTGCCCTGGCCCAGGCTCTGCTGATTGTTCACAGTGGATAAATAAACTTTAGCCAAGCCCTGTGCAGGTACTAAAGATCATTTGCTCTACTGAGGATCTAACTTGGCTTATGGGTCCCAAACTAAGCCTACATCTGTTGTCTCTTTGGGGAAAGAGCAGAGACCAGTGCAGAGCTGCTGAGGCCACTCAAGACAGACATCCTCTTAGATCCCTCCTGTATCTTTTCTACCAGCCACCTCCCAAAGAAAATCCACCTTCAGAGCTGAATGACCATGAAACACACACCATGCACATATGCATTCACATTTAGAGCCCTAGATGAGGACACTGAAAAAGCGCCTTTCCCAAGGTCATTTAGCTGTAAGTGGCAGTGCCAGGATTCAAACCCAGGAAGTCAGCCTGGGTTAGACAACGCAAAGTCTCACATAAAGCATCCGGCATGGAAATCACAGGAGCCTGGCAAATGGTAGTAGGATCAGTATGACCCTCTTATTCTAGCTCACCTTTTCTACTTTTTTACTAAGTAACACTGGAAAATGACTGTGAACAAGCTCATTTGGTAAATGTCCAGTTCCATAACTCAGGGCCACAGGACCACACAAAGTAATTTCATGTGCATGGTCCTTGGCATTCCTACATTTAACAATAGCTGCTCTAAAGATCTATAACTGATAACAATTTCCAATTCTTACCCAAATCACATGTCCTGTTCAGATGCTGGTTTATGGCGCTAGTGTTTTGGTCAGCAAGCAAACCAGACCAGCGTGGGGCATCTGCATCCTGTCACGTGATTTTTTCCCCTCTATCTGCTGTTGCTTGCCTAGAAACTTGTGAATGACACAAATTCATGTTTCTTTGTGGAAAATGCATATCACAAGCCTGACAGCTGCTGGTGTTGACTGTGGAAGTAAAGAGATCTAAAGCCATGACCACTCCCTCCTCAGAAGAGGAGTTTTAAGCAAACTAAGGATTAGAATAGCAATCATCAGGGACTCAGATCCACGCCATGAACAAGTCTAAGCTCCACACAAAAGCTAGGAATAAGATTAAGCAAGCATAAAGGGAACAGGAGCCCAAGGGAAGCGATGGGCCATGGACACCGGCCGTGTTTGAGAATTTACCACAATCTGGGGATGCAAAGACCTGCTCTATCTTGGTACATGGCTCGGTGGGAGCTACTGGATAGCAGTAGCCTTCCTTTCTTGTTTTCTTCCAGAGAAGAAAGCAAATAGGAGCATCAGAGAGCATGGGGGTCTCATGATGGAGCCAACTGTTGTCACCCTCCCCTTGACCCTCTCTAGTCACAGCCCAAGAGCCAGCCCAATGCTTCATAGCCTCCCACATCTGCAAGGCAGCATAGGTACCTGCTCCATGATGTGCAGGTTCAAGTAGGAGCACTCTGGACTTGGCCTTAGATTTCCTCAATGCTCTGCCCTCATTTACCCTCTGCTATCTCCAGAATTACTGCAGGTGACTCATCAGATCACTGTCTATTCTAGGCTGATATTTAACTTGCTGGGAGCCAACCTGACTTTAAGAAGGAATGATAAGCTGAGTGCAGTGACCCACACCTGAAATCCCAGCAACTTGGGAGGCTAAGGCAGGAGGATTGCAAGTTTGAGGCCAGCCTCAACAATTTAGCAACACCCTGTCTCAAAATAAAAAATAAAAGGGCTGGGGATGCAGCTCAGTGGTAAAGCCCCCTGGGTTCAATCCCCAGTAGAAAAGAAGGAGGAGGGGGGAAAAGGAGGAAGAGAAATGGTTAGAGCAAAGGCAAAACAAAGACAACTAGTGGCCTATTTTATGCACGAATGGTCCTTTGCCATTCTCATCAAGCTGAAAACAAACATCCTGAAACTATTGACTAGCAGCCAATTAAGTTAAATATCTAATTAAAAGAGAACTGGAGCTGTTTTAAAAATCGAACACTTGAAACACTTGCCAATCAGAACAGGATAAAGCTGGGGAGAGGGGGCTGACTGAGCACAGTAGCAAAGAAAAATATTTACCAATCTCAGCAAAAATAAATGCACAGATTTTTGTTTTTAAGGAAGACACACATATGGCTATTTCAAATCCACCCGGGCGAAGAGTTGATGCCTCTGGGTGGAGAACAGGCAGGGAGTACAGAATGCGGGGGAGGCATCATTTATCAGGAAATGGAATGGCACCACCCAACATTTCCAGCTGTGGGCATTCTGAATTGAGCAGTGAGAATGCTTTAAGTGGAATTCAATTTAGGGTTGCAGAAGAAATACAGGACAATGGATTATCTTTTCTTTTTTTTGGAACCAGGGATTGAACTCAGGGACACTCGACCACTGAGCCACATCCCCAGCCCTATTTTGTATTTTATTTAGAGACAGGGTCTCACTGAGTTGCTTAGGGCCTCGCTAAGTTGCTGAGGCTGGCTTTGAACTCGTGATCCTCCTGACTCAGCCTCCCAAGTCGCTTGGATTACAGGCGTGCGCCACCATGCCCGGCTGGATTATCTTTTTGATAAAAATAGGTTCCAAATATTGCATGGGATGTACGCTCACATTTTACCTTTTGTTTATCTGAAATTCAGATTTAACTGGACATCTTGTAGTTTCACCTGCTAAATCTAGTGACCTTAAACCCAAAATATTCAAGGAAACCAGGGCCTGGGAGTGTGGCTAGGTGAGCAGCAGAACAGAATCCTGGACTGGTTCAAGTTCTACCAGGGAACCAAATGAAAATTTGAGCTTGCTTCACCCTGTGGATGTAGGGGCAGTGACACTCGCTGTGTAGGCTAGTGTAAGGATTACTGGTGAAGTCATGAAGCACCTTTTGGCCATATTTTGTGTTCTCAGTACATATTCGCCATTATTGGTATGCAGAGGGCCCATCTGAGCAGCACATGTATGAATCAGCTCTTATCTTTGGAGAAAGAGGAGAGCTGACAGGTGTACATACCCGTCGCTTACAAGGTCCTGCTGGGTACCGAGCACTTCACAACATGGTCCCACTTAGGCTTCCTGAAAACCTCACCAGACAGACATCACCATTTTCTTTTCCTGGGCATGGAAGTTGAAGCTCAGAGTTCAAGTAGTTTACCTAACATTGTAATACCCATGAGAAGCAGAGCCCAGGGCCAGACCTGCCCAGCTCTAAGCCTGTGCTCTTCCCCCTGAATCGCTCTGTCTCCCGTAATTGGTAGCATCCCATCCAAGTAGATGGGATGCTGCATGAACACCCGGATATCGTGTTTGCCATGGAACTGGCCTCTACGTAGCCTCTTCCCGTGATACACTTTCATCTCTGATGATTGGAGAATTTCCTTTTCCAGTGGGAACACACCTGTGACCTCATGCTGAAGGCAGTGGGAATGGGCGTTCTGCATTTTGGAAGCTTGCTTTATTGTCCACCTCCCTGGCCTCACTGGTGTGCTCATTTACATAAAATCACAAATAAGGGTACAATTTTAAAATAAAAATAGATGATCCCTTTGGGAAACCTGCAGGAAGTGAAAGGATGGCTATGGATTCTGTACAAGCTCCTATTTTGTCCCAGTCACCCTCGCTGACACTGCCCTCCTATTCTAAACTCAATCAGAAAGGCCTGCTGCGCTTTCCCCTGTGGGCTCACCAGTTACTGGTGAGAGTAGAAAGTAATATGTTAGGCAGAAGGCTGCCATCTAGGGAGGAAAGATTTTTTGGAGGGTAACACTCAGAGGTTGCAAAGGTTCGAATGTGTCCCCCCAAAGTTCATGTGCTGAAAACTTGATCCCCAAATTCATATACTAATGGTGTTTGGAAGTGGAATCTTTGGGAGGTAGTGAGGATTGGATGAGGTCACCATGGTGGGTCCCCATGAGGGCACTAATGGCTGTATGAGGAGAGGAGAAGACACCTAAGCCAGCATACCTGCCCCGTCTGGCCGTGATGCCCGCCCCCAGGACAGGACGCAGCAAGAAGACTCCTGGATAACACACACATGACGACACCTACTCTTGGACTCCCCGGCCTCCATAACCATGCGCCAAATAAACTGTTACTATTTATAAATTACCATTTGTGCTATTCAGTTGTAGCAATGAAATGGCCCAAAATGGAAATTAACACCCTTTTTTCAATCCCTCTTCTATTAGGGATTGAACCCAGAGGTGCTTTACCACTGAGCCACACCCCCCAGCCCTTTCCATTTTTTTACTTTGAGGTAGGGTCTTGCTAAGTTGCTGAGGTTGGCCTTGAACTTGCAATCCTCCTGCCTCAGCCTTGGAGTCACTGGGATTGTAGACCTGTGCCACTGTACCCAGCTAATACCACTTTTTAATAGCAACACAAAGGATACTAGTTGACATTCCACCCTGGAAGGAAGAAGCCCTCCTTTGAAGGAAGCCGTGATGTGGGGGGAACATCACTAAGTGTTATTTTTTGCAGGATTGAAGACATCAGTGAGATTTGAAGAAAGACCTAGGAGCCAATGTCATGCCACCCTTGACATGACATGACGACCATCTTGACAATTCAAGATAGAAAGTCACAATGATCCATAGAAAAGAGAAACATCCCTCAGTTATACTTAAGACGCTTTCCCCCACTTGGTAAGACTTGGTTAGTTGTCTAAAAGGTCAAAATGGGGAGACATGGCCTCAGTTCTGGCCAAGTGTTTTCAATTTTGTGTTCCCAATAAGACTTTACTTTTGATTTCTTTTGCATTTCTAAGAGATAAAAATGTTCTAGTATTTCGGGATCTTACTGAGACCCTCCTTAATCTTTTCCCCAATTTTTTGTACTGTGATAAAACTCCTAACAAAATTGCTATCCTAAGCCAGATTCAGTAGCGCACACCTGTAATCCCAGCAGCTGGGGAGGCTGAGACAGGAGGATCTCCAGTTCAAAGCCAGCCTCAGCAAAAGCGAGGCCCTAAGCACCTCAGTGAGACCCTGTCTCTAAATAAAATACAAAATAGGGCTGGGGAGGTGGCTCAGTGGTTGCCTGCCCCTGAGTTCAATTCCCAGTACCCACAAAAAATAAAAACAAATTAAAAAATTGCTATCCTAACCATTTTGATACACATAGTTCCATGAGGCTAAATATATTGATGGTGTTATGCAGTCATTGCCAGCTATGAATTTTAAGTTGTAATTCTGGACAGGGAAGACAAAAATCAATGTTGGCTCCTTGTCCCTGATGGCAGCGAGTTCCTTGGGGCCCCTGAACCTTGCCCTTCTCCTCCTTCTCTCTTCTCCAGTCTCTTTCACTTTTTCACTTCATCAGCAAAACATGTCTTTGCTAGAGCCATCCCATCCCAGCCCTTATACTGATGCTGTGCTCCCTGTCCAAGTCCAATCGGAGCCGACTCTACACTCGCTCTCCTCTGGCTCCCCTCTGTCACGTTACTTGTCTCAGGTCCACTAGTGAACCAGTAAACACTCACATTTCCTTCCTCAGGCCCAAGGCCAGTCTCTGCTCCTCTCTAGACCCAGGAATTTGAAATCAGTGTTTCAATCCTGGGGTTTGTGTGTGAATGTCGGCTGGAGAGCTGTTTCCATGCCTGTAGCCCCTGGGAGCTAATTTGCACAGTGCACTTACCTAAACAGACCTGGTTCCAAGCCCAGAGCCCCCAAGGACCTTTTCAGACCTAGCCAGGATGGTGCAGTTAGGGAACCCAGGAGGACAGTTATTGCTGAGGTCTCTCTTCAGCTTCCAGAAGCAAATCTTCTGACTTGCTACCAAGCTTTCCGTGTTTTAACCAGCTTATTCAGTCTGAGATTTCCTGGGGATGAGGCCCTCCCTGCAGAACTGTGTTCACCACCATGTATTTTTGTGTGAGGCTGATTCTGAGGTGCCTCTTAGACGTGGTCTCAGCTCCGGGCCCTCAGTGAAGAGACACAAGCTGGCACCATGTCTGGGTTTACCAGAAGCTCCAGGGGCTGCCCCAAGGGTATGAAAAGAAAACTCATCTCCCTTTACATCTCTCTCATTCCAAAGGGAAGGAGGCCTTCACAATGTGCCACATGTTTGTTCTTTGGTGAAGGTTGTGGGGAGGAATTCTGGATCTGTTTTTGTTTTTCTGTTGGCATGATCTGTTGTCTAGGTCACGTTCCCCAGTGTGGCTGATAAAAATGGAGTTTTTAGCACAGAGCATTGGCTGGGTTCTTTGGAGTGGGAGTGGTGGTGAATGATGGTCATGAGCAACATGGGAGGCAGATGTCCTCCATAAAAGTGATAATGGTGGTGACAGTGGTGCCCATGGTGATGGTAGTGGTGGCAGTAGCTGTGATGATGGTAGTGGGATCTGAGTTGATTGGGGATGGAGTTGTAGGGAGGTGGAAGAGGACGATGATGAAGAGGACAGAGGAAGGGTGACAAAAGGAAGGGACATACTGCCATCATTCTTGCTTTTATTTTTGAGACCTCCTCTCAGCTCAAATAGCATGTCCCTCCACTATTTGCCCCATTAAGGTGGACTGGACTGGCACTTGAAAATGTCAAGTTTTAGGAGTCAATGGCAGGATCAGAGATGAGAAAAACTGTCATTTCTCACAGAACTTCCCAGGGTCAAGGTTGCTTGGAGAAAGTCTGATCATTGGCACATGTCTTTATTTATCATCTCACCTTGGCAATCTGTGGGTGCAGAAAAAAAAAACACCATTGATTGACTACAGTTCTTAGTGCCTAATATTCTCTCAAGGAGAAGAAGTCACAAAGATGATGATTCCAATTCCAGGCTTCTCATTTTCTTGTAACTTATACTCTTCAAACCTGACTCTCCTCATCTGTGAAATGGGAATAATAACACCTGCAAGACGAGATTCAGCAAGACAGGGCCTGGCACATAGTCAGCTCTGACTAAATGTCAGTTTTTTGGGTACTCATGCTGTTCCCAGGATGGGGTCCACAGCAAGATCAGGATGTCCACGATAGTTTTATGCCAACTCTCTGCTTCTCTACTAGGCACTTCCTGCCCTGAACATTTTTCATGAGTCACAGTTTTATTTATTAAGAATCCTTTGGATTCTGTGACTTAGGATAACAAAGATTCAGACATCAAAACAGAGAGAGAGAATTTAACCACTCAATTACTTGTTTTTTTTCCAAATCCTGCCCAACTGGTTTTTTTCCACTAAACGGGCTGATATTTTGGTTGACTTGACCATGTGAAATGATTCTATAACATTTTTTTTTCCACACCATCAGGATGTTTTCCTTGATATCTGGCCCAAATTCTCTTTGCTTATGTCATTCCATTACTCCTACTTGTGCCGTCTGGTACCTGAATAAAACATCTAGAGTCTATCACTTGAGTTTGTTCCTTTCAAATATTTATAAGCCATAGTCATGACTTCATGCAGTCAATCCTATACATATTTAATTTTTCCTTATAAACAAGTCCTAGTTTCCCTCAATCACTTATTTACTCTTCTGAAATCTTTCAGAAATCCTTTTAGCCTTAAGATGAAAAGATGCCCCTAAATGGATAGTTACAAGACAGACTCTAAAAGGTGATTGCTCTGGAACCTGAGACATGCACTACCAGTTCAGATGCCCAGCCCTCACCACCTGTGATTCTGACCCATGGGTCTAAGGTAGGGGTCCAGGCATGTGCACTTTAACAATCTCACCCCCATATACGACCTCCAGGTCATCTTGATGTGGTGTCCCTGTAGGACACATTTGTAGGCACACTGTCACACCACAGCTGGCCTGGTAAAGCACCACAGGAGTTTCTGCTTCATAATCTGCGATTACATTCAGGCTCTTCTTCCCGAGATGGTATCAGAATGACCTTGATCGGAATTTCAAGGATTCCCAAGCCTTTCAGTCACATACATTTTCCTGGTTTACAACAGCAGATGAATAGACAGACCCAGCAGAGAAGGAGTGACCCATTCAGCTCCCAGGAGGCTGTACTAAATTTTCCCAGCTCTTCAGTCTTAAAGTTCTGGGTTGGAGGTAGAGCAAGGAGAGCAGAGGGTCCCTTCCTCTGCCACCCCTATGCACCTAGAAACCTAGCAGCTTTGCATTCTGTGTGGATACTCTTCAAATCTCTTTTTAATCAACTTATTACCCAGTTAACAACAATAATACTAATTCTTTGCATTTTTAGGGCACTTTGTGGTTCATTAAATATCTGCCTCTCCACAGTGTCATTTGGTCTTCATACTGGCTCTGGTGAGGTAAGTAGGCCAGGTATCACACCATGTCCTTTGAAGAAAGGCACAGAGAGCATGGAGTTGCCCAGGGATTTATAAAAGTAAATGAATAACTTTTCAGCCTTTTTGCCAAGTGTAGTATTCTTTTGCTGGGGTTGTGGCTCAGTGGTAGAGCACTTGCCTGGCATGTGTGAGCCCCTGGGTTCTAAACTCAGCACCACATATAAATAAATAAAATACAAGACTCATTGACAGCTAAAAAATATTTAAAAAAAAAAAAGTAAGTGGATTGGATATCCCAGTACTTAAAATAATTATTCTGGAACCTGGGACATGTGTTACTATACCTCTGCCTTATGATTGTACTTTTCCAGGTTCTTCAACTTATAGTCTTTTAATGTTGTAGATTTATAAAACATTTGCTTCATTAATGTATCCATTACTTAACATAGCTGTTTGGAATGAAGAGGAAATACACAAGTCAGGCATTTTGACATGTCCTATAATTATTGCATTGATTCTGTCCACATTCATATAATAGAACTCTTTGTTTCTGTATATTTTATTCGGAAAGATAAACATAAATGATGATGGCAATCTATCGCATTGTGAAGAACACAATTATTGATCTCATAAGGTTCTCCCCACAAGTAAAAGTTTATCATAGGGGCCCTGTTGGCAAGAGAGGGAAAAAGAGAAGTAGCTCAGCCTTAGATAAGGTCTAGGTCATGGGTATAGTTTTCTCAATCAATTGGTGGATTATAGTTAATTAAAAGTGGTGTTTTTTATTTTGGAGGGACTAGGGTTTGAACTCAGGGATGCTCTACCACTGAGCCACATCCCAAGCCCTATTTTGCATTTTATTTAGAGACAGGGTCTCACTGATTGCTTAGCACCTCACTTTTGCTGAGGCTGGCTTTGAACTTGCAATCTTCCTGCCTCAGCCTCCTGAGGCAGGAAGAATCCCTGCTGGGATTACAGATGTGCAGAACTTAAAAGTGTTTTATGGGTAAATAATATTCCATCCTGTATATATCCCATGTTTTCTTTATCCACTCATCTGTTGATGGACACATAGCTGAGCCCTTATCTTGGCTATTGTGAACAGTGCTATAGCAAGCATTCATTTCCTTTGAGTATGTGCCCAGTCGTGGGAAAGCTGGATCACATGGCAGCTCTATTTCTAGTATTTTTGAAGAACTCCATACTGTTCTCCATAATGGTTATACTAATTTCCATTACGACCAACAGTGCATAAGAGTTCTCTTTCTCTGCATCCTTGCCAGCAATGTTATTTTTTACTTTTTTGATAATAGCCATTCTGACTATTACTGGAGTAACATAGCTTTGATTTGTTGAAATTCTGTCATTTGTAGCAAAATGATGAAACTAGAGGATACCATGTTAAGAGAAATAAACCAGGAACAGAACAACAAACACCACATGTCCTCACTCGTAAGTGGAAACTAAAACAGTGGATCCCATGAAAGAAGACTGTAGAATAGTGACCACTAGGACTAGGAAGGGAGAGAGGAGAGGGGACCAAGGGAGGTGGGAAAATGGTACCAAAATACAGTGAGATGTGAGGAATAAGTGCTACCATTCTATAGCACAGCAAAGTCACTATAGTTCACCACGACTTATTATATGTTATAAAAAAACAGGAAGAGAGGAGTTTGGAAATTTCCAAGCACAAAGAAATGATAAAAAATTGAGATGGAAATGCTCATTATTCCAGATTTGATCATTATACCTTATATATATATGTCAAATTGCCATACTGCACCCCATAAATATGTGTAATTATTATGGGTAAATTAAAAACAAGTTCTTAAAAAGTATTTATTGGATACTGGTTATATCCCAAGTCCACATATTAGATAATATTAGAAGAGTATAAAATGAATGTAAGCAAATCTAGGTGCTAAGTGACTTTAAGTTCTCAACTCTGTTGCTTTTACCTCCATTTATTTATTCATTCATTCACAGAATAAATATTTTATTGAGCACTTACTGTGAACCACACTCTGTGCAGGGCACTGCAGCTACATCAGTGGACAAGACAGACTCACCCTGCATTGTGAACCTAACAGCTTTGAGGGGGATTCAGACAAGGACTCTGGCAACATGAGCAAGTGGAAAATTGGGTAGGACAGAAAGGCAGGCTGTTTGACACATACTACAGGGGGCATCCAACCAGTCTGACTGAGGGGCCCTGGCCAGGAAGCTGTACTTGCACTCAGGCCCTGTGCTTTTAAAGGATCATGGGTTTATTTGCAGTAGCCTCTAGAAAAGGTGCTGAAGGCCTGTCTCCTATTACTCCATAGCACTCCAAGGGTCCTATGGAGTCATTGCTTTATGTATAAATTGCCTCTGCATGAAGCATTTTCCTCTCCTCCTCCCTAAGCTAGATTCTAGAGCCCACCTGTCATCCCTAGCCCTTGCTGTGTTACTAGTATGTTAGATCTTCCACCCCTGTGTATTGTAATGTCCTGTGCTCTTTTATCATCCTTACCCACACTGTCCCTCAGACGTCTCCCTGCTCAGACTTGGAGCACCTCCAGTTCATGGCTTGTTGAATTTACCTCTGTTTTCTCTGCACCAAGTGAATGACTGTCACCTAATAAGAACTGGATAAATGTCCACCAAATGCACAATAAATGAATGTCCCAGACTTTAATATCTGGTTGATAAGGAGGTGGGAAGCAGAGTATATACAAATGAGACCATTTGCAAACAATTAAGCACAAGTCAGCATTTCTGTATATAAAATCATGTAGCATCCCCTTCAATATTTACAGCATGCCTCTCACCCAGCACACACAATCCCCAGGGTGGTATGCTGCTTCACCAGGGGGGATATATGTGTCCATACTGTGTATGCTCAATTTTCTTCAATGGAAGAAGTCTTACTTGGCATCATGAGGGCTATTACCTCACCCTACCCCCCCCAAAAAGTCAATCCTTTGGGAGTAACCATGGGTGGGTAGGGTCTCCTAGAAGTGCAGATCGAAGAGGAAAGTTTCCATCCAAAAGCTGCTCATATCACAAGTTCAAAGCCAGCCTCAGCAACTTAGCAAGGCCCTAAGCAACTTAGTGAGACCCCCCTCTCAAAATAAAAAATAAAAAGGGCTGGGGATGTGGCTTAGTGGTTGAGTGCCCCTGTGTTCAATCCCTAGTACCAAAAATAAATAATAAATAAAAAATAAAACAAAATTAAAAAAAAAAAAAACCTGCTTAGTTGCTGAGGTTCAAAAAAATCCCACAGGGTTAGGATTAGAGGATTAGGGTGAATTGAGTATGGCTCTATTTAAATTTTTGAGCATTTGTTCATTTTTTTGCATTAATTTTTTAAAAATACAGATGGCCCCCAACTTACCACGGTTTGATTTATCATTTTTCAGCTTTACAATTGTGGGAAAGTGATATGCATTCAGTAGAAAGTATCCTATGAATTCTGAATTTCCTCTCTTCTGGGACTGGCCTGCTCATTGCCACACTCTTCGCAGTGCTAGACACAGGCATGTGGAAATCACTGCTACTCCACATTCACTGTGTGGCCAGGCTAGGATTTGGGCAGGCTAGGTGCATTCTGTGCATTTTTAACTTACAGTATTTTCAACATGTGATGTCAAGGAACATCTACAATATCAATCATTTTGAGTACTGACTTTTTCGTCCACCTCCACCACTGCCAACCCTGAAAGCCTGTTGGATCTGCCTTCCTGGCACACACGATGCAGTGGACATTCAGCTCCAGGCTTGACACCTGCCATCTCACTCTGGTTCTCTTCCCTTCCCAGCTCAGCCTTCTCAGTCTTTCCAGCAGTCTGTACTTTTCTGCATGTGGCTTCAGCGCTGTGCTGTCTCACCCGACATCCATACCAAGTCTGCACATTCTTCATAGTCTGGGTGGTCCCCCTCCTCCCCTCCCCACCCACAATGGACCCACTTTATAATGGAAAAGTTTTTTAATGCCCATCTTGAAGTTCTGTCATCTGGGCAGAAAAGGACAGACTCCTGGGCTAAATCATCAGGATGAGCTCCCCCCCATGGAAAAAAGGCTTTGATTCCTCTAAAGGTGGCTTCCTTTCATTGAAAGTGTCTTCTGGGGCTTAGAAAGAGGTGGTAGAACTAGAATATGGGCTGACAGTGAGGGTCCCACCCCACCATGGCTTCCCACCTACCCTGTGCTATGCACACACTTCTAATCCATCTCCTCAGGTGTTTTATTTTATTTTCCCCCTGAGACATGGAGCCTCATTATGCTGCCCAGGGTGGCCTTCAACGCCAATGTCTAAGTGATTCTCCAGCCTCCTGAAGAGTTGGGACTATAGGTATGTGCCACTGTGCTTGGCTCTGACCACATAATTTTCATACATCTCCACATTGCTCTCTTATGACAGAGAAATAGGTGCTCTGGCAGACTGTCATATCAATGGGTCCCAAAATAATTTTGTGGACGAAACAAAGAGTAAGTCTATGCTTTTGGACCCTCATTCCATGTCCATCCCATTATTCCATGCACTCTTCCCTTCTACGTCCCCTGCTCTCCCATCACTCATCACCCCTGTGAAGTCACTGGTCCTCTTGGTCCATTTCTAGGCCAATACTGATGTTTTAAAATGGCAAATTGTAGGTTTAAGGAAGTCAAGTTCTCTTTAAGTTCCCAAGGACACAGGAAACAACTCAGAAATATCCTCTCCCAGTTTTCCCCCTCTAGTCTGAATTTACTCAGCAACCCTTCTCCAGTTTCTTTCAAAGCCTAATCCAAATTTCCACTTGCAATCCTGCTAAGGTTGAGCCTTACCCACGCACTCCCTCATGGACTGCTGTGAGCTTAAAACCAGACGCAGCACCCATGAGTGTGTGCATGGATTACATTTCCCAGCTGGACATCTTCAGAAGCTGGGGACATTATTTTTTCCCTCCAGCATGTCAAACTGTGGTCCCTGAGCTCATGGGAGGGCAAAGTCTTGTGGAGATACCATTATTTATTTCCCTTGCCTTTTCTGATAGCATGAGATCAGCTAAGTGACGATGGCAGGTCTCCAAGTCCAAGCACAGAACAACTAGGGGCTTGGTGATGGGAAGCAGTAAATTGTGGGAGATGTTTGTAATCTCACCAACAGAAGTCATGCCTTTCTGGGAAATGCACGAAGTACTGAATACTAGAGTGCCTAATGGGTTTGAGGCCCAAGTGTGTGTGTGTGTGGATGGGTGCCAGGAGAGAACAAATCATTTCAACTGCAGCCTCCTCAATGCATGTCTGGGATCTCCATTGAGAATGACTGGAAAGGCACCATGATTTGGATGTGGGAGGCACTGGGGAATGCCATTCTCAATGCTCCTGAGGAGGCATTGCTTATAATACAACCTTCAGTCAAACACCAAGATGGATGCTTTACATAGCCCATCTCAATGAAGCCTTATCACAACACTAATGGCGTAGGTGTTATGACGACACTATTTTAAAGATGGAGAAAGTGAGACACAGGGAGTCTATCTAGAGGTATCTATCAAGAGGTAGGGCAAAATCTAAACTCAGTTCTATCTGATTCTAAAGCACATGTTCTTAACTACCCCACTCTGTGGGCATCAGAGCTCTTGGGCACCAGGCACCCCAGCTAGAAGGCACCTTTCATCCACTTATACATCCAATCAAGATTCAACAATGTTGAGTGAATATCTACATTGTCTCAGGCCTTTGCTAGGCCCTGGGCTTCACTGATGGAAGAGACATGAACCCTGTTCTCATGGAAGTTGGAAAGTAATGGGAGAGGGCGAGGGCCTGGAATGAGTTAAAGTGTCACTTGAGGGGGACTGGCCAAGGAACAAATGGGTTCTGAAACCCAGTTCACATTCCACTCAGCTAAGTGCCCACTGAGTGGCATTCTGTGGAGGAAGAAATTGTATTGTTTTCCCAAAGTATTTATAAGGTCTATTTGGGAGTGCCTACCTCCCTTTACTTTTTTTTTTTTTTTTTGCCGTGCTGAGGATCGAACCCAGGGCCTTGTGCTTGCAAGGTAGGCACTCTACCAACTGAGCTATATCCCCAGTCCCTCCCTTTACTTTTAATACCATCGTCACTCTGAAAGGCACAACCTGTGGTGCCCCCAGGAATTCCACCAGGGCAGATTCTGAATAGTGAAGAAAGTCAAGAGCAAGTCCAAGAAACTGTAGTCTGGTCCCTTTGAGCCCAGTCAATGAAGTGTGCACCCATCTCCAGGGAATCCTGGTCAATTAACCATGATTTAAACTAATGTCTCTCAGCAAAGGGCCTGAATTAGTAAAATTTCCTGTGATTCCCAAAGATACCCCATCTCAGCAGAGAGTAGGAGTCTCTTTTTGGTACTGGGCCTTTTGCCCATGACCATCAGACCCCAGAGGAGCTAAAGGGAAGGCCTTGGGGGACACTTGCTGAAGGAAACATGGAAGAAGAAAATTCAAGCTGAAATCAAGACCTGTACCACAACGATTAGGGGAAGAATGTGCACATTAACAGAAACACAGACTGAAGGAACTCTTCGGGAAGAGGATGAATTCTTCAGGTGTGCAAACTTTCAAGTTCCAAACATATTGGCTTATATTTGCAGAGCCTTTGTGTGTGAGGGGGGCACTGTGTGTAAATGTTATGAAAGCCCTAACCTAATTACCTTCCTATAGAGGAGGACATTGATCCCCAGAAAAAATCAAAAATTTTGGCTTGGATCACGTAGCTAAAAAGCGGCAAAGGTCAGTCCTCTTTATTCGAAGGACATGTGATCCACTCGCAGTCTAGCTTAGATGTCCTGAGCACTAAGATAAAGGAAATAAGATAAGGGAAATGAGACCAAGAATTAGCAAGGCAGTTGGAGAGAAGGGAAAGAAAGGAGCAAAGGCAGTGGAGGGCAAATCCTAAAGAAAAAAAAAAAAAAAAAAAAAACTCTTATGACCAGCCATAGATGGAGTTCCCCCATGTCAGCATCTAAAGCAGAGAGCGTCAGAGCTGGAAAGGATTTGCACTCTCATTCAGTCCCTCGTTTTACAGCTGAGGAAATGGGTACACCAGACATCTAGTGGCTTCTCCAGGGTCCCTCAGGCTGTTACAGAGGCAGAGCCATGGCCAGGCCCCTGGTGTCCTGGCACACAGGCCTGATAATTTCCACCACACCACATCACGGAGATGATTAACCTCAGTGACGATGGTGCTATTAACCTCTGTGGTCACCGTCCAGTTATTTAGCACATGCCTCCCTGGCAGCCATCTTAATTTTGTGACTTGAAGGGTAGGCTGCCCTGGTCATGTGAGCCTAAGAGGAATGGAAAATTCCAGGCCAGTGAACAACACACCCTCCAGGTATCCTTCTTCATCAGCCCTGCCTTCAGAGGCTCCCAGGCCCTTTTGTCCCACCACCAGTTAATATTTCACTTCAGTGAGACTTCAGGGAACAAAGAACACGAAGCTGGCCTTGAGGGGCCAAAGGTAGGCAGACCATGGTTCCTGATGCTGCTCGTAAATAAGAACAGTGCAAATGTACTTTGGATAAGAATGCGGCTCAGCCTCCCGCAGAACAGCTGGGGAAGCTATTCATAGGGTAGAATGCTATTTGCGTCCCTCCGCCTGGCATTTGAATTAGGCTCACCTAACTGCGCTGCCTTCCCCGCAGATGTGACTCACACTCTTCATCCAGGAGTGAGGAGTGGCCAGGGGCAAAGGAGAATGCTTCTCAAGGCTAGCCCAGGGAAACATGGGGGCCAGGAGCGCCCTTTCCAAGGATGCCTCTTCCCCCTGGCGGGGACGGCGTAGGACAGAGAAAGCTCATTTGGTAGTAATATCAGCCTGATTTCCCTCTGGGTGTCTCTCTGAACCCTTCCTAATGTCCCCTTCATCTTTGCTATTGTCAAGCACAGGGGACACCCACAACCTTTCCCCCCTGGTGGCTTAGCTACCCTCTCAATCCTGAGGACCTAGAAAGGCCAATCAGAGCACCATGGGAGTGTCACTGCCAGAGGTCACATTGCCCTTCACTCCCTGTGCCCAGCACTACCTGCTCCCTGCCCACGGTACTGCAGAGCTCACGTTCTGCAGTTGTTGAGATTCAGCGGGGGTGATGCTTAGCCATAATTAACCTGCCCTCCTGGGAACGTCATTCACCCATGCTCCTGCCTCCTGTGGAGTCCCGTGTGGTCCTGGCCTGGTCCTGAGTCAAGGGCACACCAGGAGCACAGACTGTTGTGGTCCAAAGTGGCCTGGGGGTGGGGTTCTTCAGAACTAGGTCTGGAAACCCTCATTCAAGGATCCCTGAAAGAGCAGGGGCTGGGGGTCCCAGGACCTACCTAGAGAGTCAGCTCCCGCTCCACAGCCAGCCTGTGGTTCATATCAGTCTCGGGCCCATGAGAAAAACTCCAGCTCTGTGTCAAAAAACAAAGTGACCTTGGGAGTCCATCAGACCCAGGCATTAGGAAAGGGCAAATTTTTCTCCCAGTGGTGACTTTCCTTCATGGCTCTGGACCCCTCTCCCTGGCCCTCTCAAGCCTATGGGCCCAGTGAGAGGCCTGGACACCATGTTGCTGGGAGCTTCAGTCAGAGGCTGTACACAGAAAATGCTGAGCTATGGTCTAGCGGTTTACATCAAGGAAGGCACAGCTCCCTGGCCAGACCACAGCCTCCAGAGGAGACATGTTCTGCCTGTGTCTCCGCACATGAAAGCAAGGACTTCGTGTGTTCTTGACACCTGACCTTGCTACTAGATTGCTCCTGGCAGAGAGGAAACTCTGATCTCTGCATTTCTGAAGGGCTTAGTGCTGATTCTGACACAGGGTATGCACGTAGTAGTGTTGTTAATTTGAATTGTCCAATTTCAGTAAAGAACTTTCTAATGAGTCAACCTTACATCAACAGACACATGATGGTATATGCTATAGATACATGAACTGATTCAAATATGCAAATTTCACCTTCAAGACACTAGCAACCTTTAGAAATAATATTTCTTCTTTACTATTCTTTGTGGGCAAAAATGATTCATGTATGGGGGACTTGGCACATAAGCCATCTTCCCAGCGGAAGGGATGAGCTTCCTGCTAAATCATTCTTTCATTCAACTCCCTGCTGTGTACCAGGCACTGTACTATGTGCTGAGTATTCAAAGAAAAAGAAGGTGCTGGTGGCCCTGTGTGGAGGGCTGACCGTCGCCTGGGTTTGAAGCCACTTTTTCAAGGGGCACATTACATTGGGTCAAAACTGTTTTAAAAATATGGCCAAAGCTTTGTAGGAGTGAGGAAGTAGCAAATGAAATTTTCCTGGGGTAGGTAGGAAGGGAGGGCAAGGTTTGAAAGTATTCCTAGAGAGAGCATTTGAAGGATGGACAGCTCCATATGGACAATGGAGCATTCTACGCTGGAGGATAGTAAAGAAAACATCGAACCTCAGCACCATGTTGGGAATGGAACATCCCCTGCTCTTACTGTGGTTGATGGCAGAATAGCATACCAAGGTCAGGGTGACACCTTTGGCCAGGGAATGGGGCATTTGCTTCTAAGTCAGCTTGTCCCAAGGGCACTTCCTGTCTGAAAATAGCTGCCCGGATTCATTTCTCCTATCAGTCCCAGAGGCCAGAGATGGGGAAACAGGCTGTGTCCACGTGTATCTGGAAAGCTGGGTCTGCAGCACAGGAGACAGCCTTGGGCACTGGCAAGAGGCCAGGCCTGACCACACCTCCAAGTCTGACCAGCTAAGTTTGGACAGACCCTCTCTGGTTCTTTCCACCTCATGTGACTAAAAGCCTTATCATAATAACAGCTGTAAAAATGCCAAACTTTAACCTTATTAAAGTCACACTGTTCTGGTTTGGCAACCCTAATAGGATTTTGCAACTCAGAATCCTCCACTAGAGTTCTTGAACAGCCAAGGTCTGCTGGGTCTGCTATGGGTGCCTTTAGAGAGTGGAGCCCCCCCACATTCCCACCCTCCCAGATCCATCTACCTCCTGTTCTCTGTGTGGCCACCACAAAAGCCTCCTATACTCATGGAAATGGATAAATTCCCCTGTCCTGGACCCCAAGAAGAGCATCTGAGTGTATCTACAGCACTCCCCAGCAGACATGGTGTCTTCCTCTGGATTAATGAAGCACAGTGGAACATTTAGCTATTGCATTGTAATGATTAATACATCAAATCTATATCACAGGAGAGGAAAGCAGGAAAGTGATGTGTGAACAGAGGAGGAAGGACAAGTGGGGAAGGAAAGAAAGGAAGCAAGGCTGGAGAAGGAAAAGGGGAAGAAAAAAGAACAAGGGAAGGACAGAGATGGGGAGGGTGGTCACACTCACCCCAACAGGCTGCATCAAATAGGCCAGAGGGCTGTGGGGGTGTCTCCTGCCCAAGGTCACCTTGGTGGGAACATAGTCCAGTCAGTTGCTGAGGAGAGGTCTTCTGGGAGCAGTAGGTAACATAAATTTCTGGATATTGGAGAATCATGGACCTGAAGTATGTGAGGAAATGTATTTTTTCCCCCCAGAAAAATATGCACAAAAAGAAATGTTGCATCGGGTGTTAGGAAGTTCACTAAGTCCCTAGACCTCCATAAAAGAACAAAAACAAAAAACCTTGTGTTCATCTGATGGTGTTTCTGCAGCTGGGACTGTGTCACCTCTGTTAGCACCACCTCTGCAACGTGATGCCTTTCCGAAACAAGTTTGGAAAGGTGACAATGGCGTCAGCCACAGGCCGCTTCCGCTCTGCTGAGCCTCTGCCTTGTCCTGTGAGGCCCGACCCTCCTGGCCACCTACAGGCCCACCCTGAAGTAGCTTCTGGGAGAAGGTCCCCTTGCTGACTCCAGGCAGTGTAGGTGGTCTATGTGAAGTGGTGTCCATGCGGTGCGAGATCGTGCTCCAGGGTCATGAGATCATTACACAGATGGTCCAAGGGATGCCTGGTCAAAATGCCTAGGGGGAAAGACATTTGAAATGCAAAGGAATCCTTCAAACCCAAGCATCTACTCTCCTGCTAATTATTTTTTATCAAGTTGTATTAGAAGTTCTTATATTCTTTATAATCAGACACTGGCTCAATGTAAACATCATTGACTATGGAAATCACTTGTTGGTTTCAAAAGGGTTCTGGATTTCCTTTCCTTTTTCTTGATTGAAGCTAATCAATGTGACAGGTCAGTGTAATCAAACTTTACTGAAGCTCCTCCATTCTCCTGTGGACTTTTATACATGTTGCTTCTCAAAAGCAGAAAGGAAAAATCAGGTTCTGTATGACCTTACAAAGGTCATTACTTCTTGATGGGAAATTGAACAAAGATAAACAATGCAGCCTAGTTTACATGCTCAGCAGAGGAATGAGCCAGCTCATAAATCTTATTTCTAGGTATATTTTTAAACATTTCATTTTGAAATAATTATAAATGCACAAAAATTGCAAAAAACGTGTAAGGGTAACAGTAACTAAATGGTGATACCTGAAAAGTCCGCCAGTGGATAGGTGGACAGACAGAATGTGGTGCATATATACTATGGGATGTTGTTCAGTCTTAAAAAGAAAGGAAATTATGGCACATGCTACAAAATGGATGAACCCCTCAGACATTAAGCTAAGTGAGACAAGCCATTACAAATCAACAAAGACTGTATGATGCCATTTACTTGAGGTACCTAGAATAATCAAATTCAAAGAGATGGAAAGTAGAATGGGGGCTTTCAGGGACTAAGGGAAAGAGATTGAGGAGCTGTTTAATGGGCATGGAGTTTCAGTTTGGGAAGATATAAAGTTCTAGAGGTGGATGGTAGAGTTTGTTGTACAGCAATGTGAGGTAATTAATCCCACCTGTGTTAGACGACGTTCCGTTACTGTGACAAAATACTAGAAAGAATCAAATTATAAGGCAGAAAGATTTATTTTGGCTCACAGACTTCAGAGGTTTTAGTCCATAATCTCTGGTTCCATTGTGGACCTGTGGCAAGGCAGCACATCATGGCAGGAGCACATGACGAAGGAAGCAGATCAACTCAAGGTGGCCCGGAATCAAAGAGAGAAATAGGCAGGGGCCAAGTCCCCATGTCCCCTTCAAGGGTACATCCCTAGTGACCTAATCTCCTTCCACCTCCTCAATGTTCCACCACCTCCCAATAGCACTGCGGTCTGGTCACCAAGCCTTCAACCCATGGCCTCTGTGGAATATTCAAGATCCAATTATAGTGCCACCAAATTGTGTATGTAAAAATAATTAAAATGGTAAAATTTATGTTATATGTATTTTACCACCATAAAAAAAGTACAAGGAAGTCCTCACATACTCTTCACCCAGCCACCTTTTATAATGATAATATTATATCAAAACCAGGAAATTGACATTGGTAAAATCCAAAGCTAATTTAGGCTATCAGTTTTACAAATTCTCTCTCTCTTCTCTCTCTCTCTCTCTCTCTCTCTCTCTCTCTCTCTTGCTTTCTGTGTGTGTGTGTGAGTGTGAGTGTGTGTAGCTTTGCATAATTTTATCACCCAAGCAGCACTATTTAACCACATTCACGATCGATAATTGCTTCATCACTGAGGACTTCCTAGTACTGGTCTTCTATGACTTCACCCAGTACCCCTCTATCCCTAATTCCTGACACTAATCAGGTTCTTCATCTCCAGAATCTTTGCATTTCAAGAATGCAATGGAGCTGGGCACGGTGGCCCACACCTGTAATCCCAGCAACTTGGGAGGCTGAGGTGGGAGAATTAGAGTTTGAGGCCAGCCTCCGCAATTCAGCAAGGCCCTGAGCAATTTAGCAAGACCCTGTCTTAAAATAAAAAAAAAAAAAAAAAAAAGGGCTGGGGATGTGGCTAAGTAGTAGAGCACCCCTGGGTTCAATCCCTGGTACAAAAAAAAAAAAAAAAGAATGCAACAGAATGAAATCCTACAAAGGATGTGGGGTGAGACACTGGGAGCAGACTGGAGCTTAACTTCATTTAGTGACACAAAACCAGCATGAGTGTTCAGTTTGGTTAATCGTGGGTTGTGTAGCAGCTCTCCTTATATTTGCTGTCTTTAAAAACCAAGTTTGTTTCATTTATAGAATAGTTTTGTAAAGAAACATTAGTTCATAAAATTTAATGTAGAAAATGAACAAAAATGGAATCCCACAGTATGGAGTATGTAATCTTTTGAGACTGGCTCTTTTCATTCAGCACAGATTCATTCAGATTCACACAAATTTTCCCAAATATCAATACTTTGTTCCTTTTCATTGCTAACTTGTAATCAATGATTTGGATGTAAATCACCTTCCCAGAGGCCTTTGTTGAACCACAGGCTATGTCTCCTTGAAGAAAAATGTCCTTCCAGGGCAAGTTTTCCTGCCATCCTGCCTGCTAATGTCATCTTGGGGATCCCAGTGGACAGGCAATGTGAAATGATGGGATCCCTTAATCCACAGAGATGGAACACTTTCCACCCTCCTCTTGTGCACACCAGGTATTGAGACTGCCCAGGGGACCTCCAGGGGACAGTCAGCTGTCCCTAGGAAAGAAGGTAAACTCTAAGAACCCCATTGTTTTAAATAAGATGTCGTTTTCAATTCTCAGAAGGGAACTTGACTATTTCCACCCCTCATTATCATGCAGGCATCCTTGCACTAGGATTTGGCTATTTCCCTGTCCGTTGCCCTCAGTGAAGCATAAACTCCAGCCCCTGAGCCTAGCAGAGCGCCTGGCCCCCACACCACCCCATGCATGGTGTTATTGAAGGAGAGGGGCCAAGTTGCCAGGGTCGGTTTACAAAGGATGACCCAATCAGGCAAGCAAGACTTCATTTTACACTATTTTCAAAACCTGCTCCATCAGTTGTTTAACAACAGGTGGGAGTCAGAGTACATAAGGGAGGAACAATATAATAGTCGTCTTCTTCCTCTTCCTCTCTTCCAGCCCTGATGGCCCTCCCCAACCCCAAGGCCTTCCTCCCAGACAGGAGAGAACTCCATGTTCTGGGTGGGGTGGGGTTTCTTAAGGCAAACAAGTGTTAGAATATGTGGAAAGGGCTGGCTGGGTGGAGGTGGACATGGAGATGGAGGTGAGGTAGTTCAGGGAGGTTCATCAGCTACCTAGAAATGAAGAAGCAAAGCTAAAGTCCTCCATCCCCTTCAAAGAATAAGGACAGCCTTTCTCTCCATCTTCCTTTCTTGCAACCATTCCTTAGCTTCCTGACCTTTGACTCTTTGCCACGGGCAACCTGAAAGGTTTACATTTCTAGTCAAATAGAGGGAAACCTAGAGTGGCCACCATCTTGTCACTCTTGTCACTGCCCTGAGGCCACAGATCCTGGGACCTTACCCAACAGCTTGGCAATTCCTCCTCTGAGGAGGATTGGAGGTGTGGCTGTAACTAACCTGCAAAACATGCAGTTATAGACACCTGGGTTCTTTAAGAAGAACAGATGCTATGCAAACCTAAGGGTTTGCTCCCTACGACCCAAGGATCCTTAGGTGACTGCATCATCTTCTGTGGGTTTCATCACATGGCTGCATTCAGGGTACGTGAGGAGCTGGCACCAGAGTCTCCTCCATGTGTGCTTCACATCTTCCAGGGTTCCTCCTGGAACTTACTGGAGTGCCAGATGCTATAGCCTCTTCCAGCCCTGGAGATGGACAAGAGATCCTTTTTTAACAAACAAGAAACATCAAAGCTTTAGAGATTTTATCCTGGTCTTAAATAACCTAGGGTTGCCATACATTCTATCTAGTATTTAGTTTACTTGGCAAACTCTGTTTCACTAACTGGGTATTTCATCAATTAACTCAGTATTCATTGACCATTATCTGGTGGCCAAAAGTAGTTACAAGTTCCGGACTTTGTTCTTCAAAGACTGCCCTTCTTAGAAAAAAATCACCAGTCCTTAGAGTCTCTATTGACACCTGTGGGTTAATGCAGGTTCCAGAAAATCCAAATGGCCAGGAGACTGGAGTCAGCAGGATTTCACCTGCATAGTCAATTTTTATCCAGAATAGTGCTCTGCCTGAATTAACTTGTCACCAGTGAAGTGAAAATATGAACCTCCAGAGTATGATAGAGTTTGACATGAGGAGACATCAGTTACACAGAAAATTTAAAACAGAAAGTCCATGAGAAGTCTCTATCTCTTTCTCTCTCTCTCTCTCCCCGCTTGGTATTGGAGCTTGAACTCAGGGCTTCCAAGCACCTGAGGCAAGGGCTCTACCACGGAGCTACAGCCCCTTCCCAAAAAGTCTGCTTCTAAATATCCATTAACATAAACATCCTTTCTAACAGGATGACAGAAGGGCTGATGCCTGCCATGTGGAATGTCCTTAGATCTATCCCTGCTCCCCAGGTTGTCACCAGTAAGGGCTATCAGCATCCCCTCACAGCTTTGGAGATTTTCTCCTGGATTTAAATGATCCAGGGCTGCTATACATTCCATCTAGGATGACCCCTCCTCTTCCTTCAAATCAAAGCTTCAGTTTGCCGCTCTCACAGTGGCTTCTTGGACCACTTGCTCTTTTTGATCAGGAGGAGGGCTGACCTGAGCAAAGACTACAGGGCAGGAGGGAACTGGCAGAAGGCCAGGATGATAGTGAAAAGTAAAACGAGATAAGGTTGGAGAGCAGGAAGGACTGCCTGAGCAGAACCTGCTGCCCTTCCTCCCAACATCCTGAGCAGGGAAGAAGAATTTGCAAATTTCTTGCATGTGCCTTTGCTTAACAAAGCTTCCTGCCCTCATTGAAGCCATAGCACAGAGTTTGATTGCCCTGAGAGGGACACTGTGAGTGGAAGGAACCAGTGAGAGGGTCAGCAGTGACATCAGCAGACAAGTCACATCACACTGGGGTTTGAGCTACAGAAAGAAAGAAGAACGTGCAAGTCCCTGCTAGAAGCCCTGGTGCCAAATGGCTCCAGGGAAACTTGGGCTTCTTGGGGCAGCTCCAATCCTGCTCCTCTCCTCCAAGGTGGCTGGAGATCCTCTGGTCTGCCAATCCCCTCCTCTGACCCGCCCTCTTCACCTGCACCCCACCTTCCCTCTGTAAGAGGCCCCACCCTCCCCTGGAACACTGAGTTCTCTGCCCCTGAACTCTGGGAGGGCCTGGACCAGGTCAGGAAGTGCTGAGGCAGGTGGGGCATGCCAGGGGAGGGGAAGAAGGTCAAAGATGGAAAGCTAGAAGGAAGAACAAAGGGACAGTTGTAGGGTTTTCCCCTTCCACATTTGGCTCTTCCTCTGACAAAAGCAAAGAGTGCAGATTTTGAAAGTGGAATGAAATCATATCATGTCTGCAGAGTTTGGCCAGCCCTGTAACTCCTCCTGACCTCGCTTTGGCCCTCTCCAGGCCTGGACCTGCAGCAGCAATCATAAAAAGTGCCCACTGTGGACCAGGCAGACATGGGACATGGACTGGAAGAGGAGGTTAGGTGGCCAACCAGCCTATTTGCCGGGGACAGGAATTTCCCAGGGCATGGGACTTTCAGTACTAAAATTAGGACAGTCCTGGACGAACTGGGACAGTGGGTCACCCTAGGAGGAATGACCACCCCAGAGAAGCCACAGAGAAATGTGATTACTGCACAGGAGGCTGGAGGACACTGGCAGGTAGGAATGAAGACTTTCCCTCCTTCTACTGGAAGTGTCATTCCTGGCACTCAGGCCTCCTCCTAACAGGAGCTGCAGGTGCCTGTTCCCATATGGCAGCCTGATGGGCAAAGCGTGTTGTTGAGACTGTGCTGTCCCTGCTGTTGGCGAAGGTTGTTTTCATTCTATCAAACTGCCAGAGCCTGTCCACTGGGCTCCTGTAGGCAAAGGTCAGCTAAGGACAGGCTGATTAGCTTGCCCCTCAGGGCCTTTCTCTTGGTGACACAGCCTCTGGCTCAGAACAAAGGCCCCTCATTTTGCAGAAGCGCTGATTGTTAACCATGAGAGTGCTGTCCCCTGCTGGCCACAGGGCTGTGTTCAGGAGTAAGCTCAGCTGCTCCACAGCCACAGTCCCACCTCTTGAGATCCCTGGGCCAGACTTTCACCAAAAAGAAGCTGGGGACCCCCTAAAGGATATACTGTGAAGGGCATTGGAGGCTCTCCAATGCCAGAACTCTCAGGCCAGCCATGGGCTTCTAGAAGTCCAGTCCCAGTGGTACACTGGAGCTGGCTGTCCTGAAGTCAATTATTAAATATTCAGGAATTTTACAAGCTGCATTGTCAGCCTGAAATTAGTCATGATGGGAATATTTACACCATGGAAATTGGAAAATGCTGCAAATTAGAGTTTTCCTCAACTCCCAAAGCGCTCCAGTCCATTTGTGAGCACACCACTGTAATGACCCATCGAATTTAAAAGAGGTAGCTGGGCACATATTTAACCTGTCTCTAAATATGAAAATGGGCTAGGGATGTGACTTGGTGGATAAGTGCACCTGGGTTCAATCCCCAGAACCAAACAAAACGAAAAAAAAAAAAAAAAAAGGCCAGCAGTGATAGAGTACATGCTTAGCATGTGTGAGGCCCTGGGTTCCATCTCCAGCATGAGAAAAATCTTAAAATATTGTCATGTGGGAGAGGGAAAATACTGGCCTTTAGTAGGTGTGTTCTCAGATAAATCAGCAAGTATGGAATTGATGTCACAGAGAAGAAATGCATTCTGATAATAGGGAGATTATTCATTTTTAGGAGAGAGAAGTTGTGAGGAAGGAGATTTCTTAAACTTCCTAAGATCAGCTCATGTGTAGTTGAGGGCACTGTTTGAGTAACAGCTCTGGTGCTGGCTGATGGTATGCCAATAGGCAAATTCCTCCACCTCTTTAGCTCCCATATTTCCTGTCTGCAAGCAGAAGTCATGGGAGTAGGAACGGTCCAGTTTGGAAGTTCATAAAGGGCAGGAATCAAATCTGATTCTAACTGTAGAATCCAAATTTTCTTAGATTAGATTGCAACCGATTAGAAAGATTATATTAACAAGAGGCAGATTGCATAGAAGCTAGCAAAGGGGGAAGGGAAAGCAGTGCTCTTCCAGTGTAAACAGACGCAGGACTTAGAAAGCACGGACTTTGCCACCACGAGAAGCAAGGGCTCGGATGTGCAGTAAAGAAACCTGGAAACATTTCTATAGAACCCAGTGGACCAATCTCCAGGACTACGGCCCCCTCTAAGGCTTTATGCTCACCTATTAAACTTTAGATGAGGAATTTGGCTTTTTGTTTGCTGAACTCCTTGAAAGAAGCTGTCCCGCCGAGTCTTAGAAAGTCCTGTCTAGTCTTAGAAAGTTGTGAATGAGTCGGCATTGCACTCCTTTGAGTTTTGTTAAATAGACTAAGGTTAGATTTGATTGCACAAGACAGAAAACATAAAACAATAGCACAAAGTATACATTTATTTGTATCCCATGTCAACAAAATCCAGAGGTAGCAGTCTGGTATAGATGTGGCAACTCAACAACTACCTTTTGTTTCCACCATTCTAAATGAGTAGGTTTCACCTCATGGTTCAAAATGGCCACTCAAGCTCCCACCATCAAGGTTGCCTTCTAGTCAGCAAGAAAATCATATTTTCCAAAAGTCTGACACTTCTTATCACAAATCTTTGACCAGATATAGTCACATGACTTTACCAAGATACAAGAAAGGTAGAAAATGTCTTTATTCCAAATGAAGATAGGAGCCAAGTACCTACTTAACAATTAAGGGTTCCATTTTTAGTGAAATACTGACAGTGTGCCATAGTAGGTCAATTTCCCCAAGCCTGCTCACTTCCCCATCAGGGAACTTCTGGACCATAAGCCCCAGGTTAAGTCTTCCTGGGGTTCCAACATGGGAGGGTGACTGGATTCCCCTCTGTGACTCTCTCTCCTGCCTCCTATCAATGGCAGAGCCCCCTTCTGTTGCCTTTCTAGAACCTTCCAAAGCTTCCCCCCTATGGCCTTAGCACTTAACTTTAGACCTTCGTGACCACCGATTGGGGTCATTGTAATAATCTCCTTGTGGTTCCTTTTGTTTTGCCTCTTGCTCTCCTTCAAGCCCTCCTGCAGATGGCTTATCTTTCCTAAGGGCCAAGTCCTACTGTGATAAGTCCCTGAACAGGAGCACCAGCCCCTGTCCGGAAGTCCAAGATCCTTAGAATTCCAAAGACCATGAACAGGCCTTTGCTGGCATTTTGAACCTCATTCCCTCAGATACTTGAAGCTCCAGTCAGAAAGGCCCACCTGCCACTCCTTGCCTGTGAGGTATGCAGTGCTCTTCAGCCCCATGCCTCGGCCCTCGGCTTCACATGCCTTTCCTTTGTCTCAGGCCTTTAACTCCACCCATCTCACCAAGCTCGGCTAAAAACCTCTTCCTCCAGGAAGCTTCAGCCAGCCTTGAATCAGTCTTGCCCTCCCAAGTGTTTTCATAGAACCTTATGTTTCTTTTGGGCTTGGATTACAAATAATTGTGTTCCCTACTCCAAGGTGATCTTCAGTCAAGCTTGCTTGCTTCCAGCGTCAGTGCCCGCCCTATGAGCACCATGCAATGGGCAATGAAAGAACTGAATTGCAGACTAAAGTTGAGGCTCCATAGAAAAGAACCAGTTGGGACCAGGCGTGGTGGCGCACGCCTGTAATCCAAGCGACTTGGGAGGCTGAGTCAGGAGGATCGCGAGTTCAAAGCCAGCCTCAGCAACTTAGCGAGGCCCTAAGCAACTCAGTGAGACCCTGTCTCTAAATAAAATACAAAATAGGGCTGGGGATGTGGCTCAGTGGCCGAGTGTCCCTGAGTTCAATCCCTGGTTCCAAAAAAAAAAGTTGGGAATAGGATATGAATTTGAACAACTCATGGACTGATCTCCTGGGTCTCCTGGAATGTGGAAAGTTGGGGTGACCATTTACACTCCCCTGGGAGCAAGCATTTGGGCTCCATGTGAATACACAGATGCAGGTCCAGGACTTCCCCAAAGTGAAGCCCCTTCTTGGGGAGTCATGGGGGTGATGAGGTGCTGCTCGTAAGGATAGCCATCATCTTGCCCTCATTTTTTTTAAGGCTCAAAGTCTGAGTAACCATGAAAATTAAAGCTTTGGGGAGGGGTGGAGGAATTCAAAAGGAAACTTTGAAATGTCTAGACAAACTATTCATTTTTCAAATGAAGGGCCTCAGTGCCAGAGAAGCAAGGTCATATAAGGTCACACACCAAGTTCACCCAGCCAGACATAGGATGGAACTGAGACTGTCCCTGTTCCCACTCTACCATTTTTCTGTTCAACCACACAAGCTGTCCAGGGTGACGACACCCTCAATTCCGATGGTCACATCCAGTTTTGGGGAATAGATCTTGAAGGTTACACAGAGATTTGTGTATTGCTGATCTTTATGTTCCCATCAAATTATTTTAGGCTTAACAACCAAAAACAGATGACACGTACTAAATTCTCAAAGTTCAAATTCTGTATGGTTTTTCATCAGTTATTTCAATTTTTCTCCTTCTTTGCTCATAATTCCTTTATCTGAGGAGGTAATAAAATCATTTTTCTGATTTTCTGTCCGGACTAAGGATCACTGGGATCTCCCTTTCTCCCTCCAGTGTGTAACTGACTAGATTTGATTGGAAGAGATAAGACCATGAGCGGTTGAAAGGTCCTTTGTTTGTGGATTACAAGCAGGTCATTCAGTTTATCCCATTCATTATTCCACCCTACTTTTTGAGTTGCAAGGTTAAGGCCTGTGGCACAATGTTGATGGAAGGGAACATTCAGCACCAGGTTGTTCTGTGTTGCCTTCATTCCAATTCACTTTCACCTCCCTTAGCTGGTGAAGGTTACGGCTATAGCTCAATTCTCCTGTGACTCACTCCAGGAAAAGGACATGTGACAAGAACCTGGCTCTCATGGGACTGCCTGCCAGGGGTGCCAGGACAGAGATGGCATTGTTCAGGGAAGATTCAGGAAGTCAAACATCCGGAGACGGGTGTGCATTGAACAACTCACCCCACTGGCTGGAAGAGAACACCCCCCACACACACACTGCTCATCAATCTGTATATTTACTTGTAAAGGGCACTTGGAGGACTTCAGACTCTTTATTTCCTTGGGTCTCAAATGCCATATTCCTGCTGGTCCAGGAAAGCAAGCAGGGGCCATTATTCCTAGAGGTGCTTGCCTGCAGGCACAGTGAATCTTATCCTCCCTCCGGTAGCCCTTTGAGATACACATTGTCCCCACTCTCATTTTACAGGTGAAGCAATTTAACCACACAGAAGTTAAGTAGCTTACCCAGGCCATCTGGCTTCTAAGTGATAGATACAGGATTCACACCTGGGTCTGGGTAGACTTTGAAGTATATTTCCAGTGTCAGAAAAGGTCCTCTTTTCCTGCCAATGACCCGGCTTCCTCTGAGATCAGTGCTGCCTCCCAAACACATCTTTGTTCTGATCTCCTCCTTTCCCTCTATCCTCCCTTCAAACCCCACATACTCCACTTCCCCCAGGAAGACTTCCTGAGCAGATAGGCGATGGTTTTCATTTTCTCTCACTCTTTTTCTCTCTCTCCTTCTCGTAATCCTCTCTGATTGCTTTCCTGACCTAGCCCTTAAACAGAATATAATTTAGTTCATACAAACTTTCATGTGCATAAGTAACTCCCAAGCATACTCCAAACCCCTCCAGGGCATGGATGATGCTTCTGTTTTGCTCTGTGAATTCTCAGCATAATGAAAAATACCAAGGAGTTGCTGGTAAACACAGAGTGAATGATTGACTGGTTGGTTTCTAAGAGAGGCCAATGGGAATCCTTGTGACTCTGTGAAGTAGTGAAGCTCACAAGACTCAAGACAGGTGTTTGTTTCCTTGGGCAACACTGACCTTTGGCTACAGTGTAGAATTCTCTCCCCAAACCTTTCTGGAAGGGGACACTGATATCCCTCAGTGCTGAAACCATGCCTAAGCACTTACCAGCATTCGGGAGGACAGAGCAAGAGGGTCAGCTCCGGAGTGTCCCAGAATTTGCGACGATCTTGTCTGTTTCTTAATCTTGGACTTTTATCCATGGCTTCTCCCCACAGGGCCACGCTCAGCCTTGTCCCAGACCTTAGTCATGGCAGTGTGAACACCTTAGTCACCAGTGTCACCTCAAATCTCCTCCAATGGCAAATCTGCCTGCACATATGCCCTGCCCCATCTTTTCCTCCTCTCTCCTGGGATTCTGCTTATTTTCTTTCTTCTTAATTTATTGCCCCTTCTCATTGTGTAGTCTATCCATCTGGAGATCTTTGAGGACACTGGTGATGTCAGAACACTAGCCCTTTCAAGGTGTGTCTGCTGCCCAGAGGTGCCTGGGGCACTAGGGCCCTGCTCAGTTCACATCTGTTGCTTCTCCCTTCTCCCAGGCTGCCCCTTCTTTCCAACCTGACCTGAGGTGTGGAAAGAGCACTGCAGCTGCATCCTGGGCTACCTTCCCCTAGACCCTGGTGAGCTCTGTCTGCACCAGGATGCCAGTCTGGGCCCTGTGGGTTGGAGCGTGTACCTTCTCGCCACCCCCTCTTCACCCAGATGTGAGAGGCCCGAAAGTGTCACCCTTCTTTTATTTTTGCCGGATTGGGGATGGAACCCAGGGGCACTTTACAACTGAGCCACATCCCTCGCCCTTTATTTCCAGACAGGGTCTTGCTAAGTTGCTAAGGCTGGCGATCCTCCTGCCTCAGCCCTCGAGTCAATGGGATTATAGGTGTGTGTGTCATGGCAACCAGCTACCATTCTTACCTTTATTCCTCATGCCTAGTCCTGTGATTGTCACATAGGAGGTGGCCAATCAATAGTAACTGAAGGTGGAAAGGAATAGCAAATGAGAAATGACCTTGGTTCCAGTCTGTGAAAACACTCAACACGTCGAATCAATCTGACATTTACAAGTGAGTCCCTTAAGCAGGCCCCTGCGCTGGACAGAACATTAGTATAAGCACAGAATAATCCAACCACCTCATCTACAGGATGAAGACCAAGGCAGGGGAGTGACTTGCTCAAGGTCATACAGAGCATGAGCTTTGGGCTACACCAGACCCTTCTGTCCTTGCCATAGGCTCCTCCTCAGTCAGGCCTTCAGCCAGTGTGATTTGCTCCAAAACCTCCCTTATAACTCAGGCTTTTCTCCCAGTTATTTCTAGTCAGTGGAGTCTATGCTGGAGCTGTGCACTCTAGCTGGCTCTGGTGAGTCCTTCCTGAATGCATGTGCCTGTCAGTGAGCAGATACAGCTCACTACAGCCCGTAGCTCTGCCTGGATTCTCCAGTGCAGCAGGGCAGCTTTTCCAGTCCCAGCACGGGGCACGTTAGCCTGATTAAGAGCACGCATTGAAGGCATCTCCTTTCTGCCTTATAAACTGGAGGTCCCGCCATTGTCCTGCCTCTGCAGGCGGACAGGCTGTCCTTGCAGCACCATTCTTGTGGAGCCTGTTAGGCTTTTATTGTTGTTTTTAGCAAACAGCTGATGCCTCATGGAGAATTTAGTGCTTGCTCGTCCCATCCCATGTATCTTCTAGTGTGTGTATTTTCTCTTCTTTATTAGCAGGGGCACTTCCTGGAAAACTAGATCTCTGTCACTTAGTGGTTTCATATGTTCCTTCTGTTCCTAATCCACCTGGAGTCACAAGCTTGTCTCTGTGACAGACCAATTGGTTGCTATGGAAACGACTGTACCACCCCAGGCAGCAGCCTGCGTGTGCCTGAGAGAAGCTGGAGTGGTGGGGGCATTCCGGAGAAACACAGGGATAGGGTGGACATGGGCCAGGGGTCCTGAGTGTGGCTTTTTATTTTTATTATTTATCTATTATCTGGCCTATTTGTTTTTGATGGCTTGTTTGTTTGTTTTGAAACAGGGCCATGCTACATTGCTCAGATTGGCCTTGAACTTGGGATCCTCTCCCCTTGGCCTCCTGAGAAGCTAAAATTACAGGCCTGCTTGAATGTGACTTTCTGGACTAGTGGCTAATTTCTCTCAGTCTGCTTGGTCCCTCTGCCCCTCTTCCTATTCAAAGCTGGATATGTGTGTGCGCCTACCCAGCCCCTATGAACACATTTGCTCTGGCTGGTTGTAGCTTTCCACAGAGCCCAAGCCAAGTTCAGCTGGCCACAGGTGTCTGGAAATGCAGGGCCCTGATACAAATGGGTGAACTCAGACCCTCAAGCATCCAGTTAAACCTACTTAGTCCTACTTCTTGTTCAGTAAGCCTGGAGGAATGGGCAAATTGGATAGCTCTGGATCTAATTTTGAACATTGATAACCCAATGAAAAGAAAAAATTCTAACACTTTAGTTGCCTAAAATGCCCTGAGGTGGTACAGGAAGAATGAACAGACAATACTGTGTTATTGAATAGTGCTTTATTTTTGTGGGTACATTTTTATGCTTCAAGTTTATCTTTATTCTCAGTTGTCTGTGACCCAGAGAAGTGTTTACTCCCAGGGTCAGTAAACCCCCTTGAGGTTACACACAGAGGCCCTTCTGCATTTTCATGGGAAGGAGTGTGCATGACTGCCCAGCCCAAGGCAGCTACTTATGGCTGGGAGAACCTGAGCCCTTTCCAGAGTGCATTTTAGGACAAGGTCAAGCTTATAAACACAGGATATGGACTTGGGACCCTTCGTCAAATGGGCTGTGTCCCTACATCCAGAGTCAGGGAGTGCAGAGCTGGTGAATGCTTTCTTCATTTGTGGGGTTGAAGAAAAACAGCTGTACTGGCTCTCTGGTGGGGTTGGTTTTGGTGACCCAACTTCCTTTTCTGGACTGCGCCCCGCACTCAGTCTCCTGAGGTGGGAGTAAGCTGATAGACCTACTCTTCTCAGGTAGGAAAGGGACAAAAGCCAGCATGCCTTTGGGATGAAATCAAGACCGAAGCCGAATGTCACATCCCAGAGTAGTTCTCTGCACTCAGCAGGACAGAGATGTTCAGGGAAGGCAGGATCAACCCAGAGGTAGGGCACATGGATCTGTGTTCCCCAACACTCAGCCCAGGACTCTGTCCACTCATGGGAAGAGGCACCATGCCTGAAATGCAGAGAGCCCGGGCAGTGATCCTGGCATGGGGACAGGGTGTGTGCAGGGTGTGTGGATAGGATATGGGTTTCTGTGTGTGCATGCCCAGACAAGAGAGACTTGGATATGAGGGGCTTGCCTTTCTCCCACCCAAAGGTCTATTTCAGTGAAGGCATTCTTCTGAGGTCTGAGGTGGTCCTAGGGTCAAGGGGTTCTCACCAGGCAAAAGCTCAAATCCACACTGAGTGTACCAAGCATTGAGTGGACTGGGGCTCCCAGACAGGGCAGCTGGCCTTGGTCTGCAGTGGCTTGGAGAAAACCTCTCTCCAGGTCAGGTCACACCTATAATCCTAGTAACTTGGGAGGCTGAGGCAGGAGGATTGCAATTTTGAGGTCAGCCTCAGCAATTTAGCAAGAACCTATCTCAAAAAATTTGTTTTTTAAATAACACAGGCTGGTGAGGTAGCTCAATAGTTTACTAAAGTGCCCCTGGGTTAAATCCCCAGTACTGAAAAAAAAAAAAAAAAGAGGCCACATCAATTACCCCTCCCTGCCACTCAGGCCTACTGTGAAGATCATCCTGATTTTCCTGTACTGTCTGGCCTGGGATGAATGAAGCTAGAGAAGATTCTCACCCCCTTCTGCTTCTGACAAAGCTCTGCAGTCCCAGCCTCATGAAATAAGGGTTTGGATAGTGAATTTTAAGGTTCTTCCTAGCTTCTACCCTGTCTGTAAAAGAGAAGAGCAAGAGCCCCAGAGACACTTCCCATGGAACCAAAGAACTTCCCCTGTCCTTACAACTTATATTGGGTAGCAATCACCCAAGGAGTCAAAGCCTCTCTCTCCAAACCTGTCACTGTCCACTGGGAAAGGCACAAACTCACACTCAGGCTGTGTGACCCTCCACAAGATGGCACCTCATAGTCGCCCACTTTGGAGATGGAAGCATAGACTTGGCTTAGAATTGAGAGGCCCTCACAGGCACAGAGGGAATCCAAGATAGACAGGTCCAAACGCTCCCTCAGCATCTGGACCAGATGCTCTGTTGCTTCCAAAGACACTATTTTGGAGAGTTATTCCTAGGAGAGAGGGAAAACAAAGCTGAAATACCAAAGCCATAGAACCAGCCAGAGGCTCATTAGCAGTGGCAGGCGGCAGCGTCTTCCCCTGATAGCCTTGGTCCTCGATAATAGAGGAACCATTGCAGGCATGGGAACCCAAAAGCATAAGGCACAGGCTTGCAAATATGTCCCTTCGGTTCTGGCCAGCCCAGATCCAGGGCTGCACACTACACCCAGGGGACCTCTTCACAGCATGCCCAGGAGGAAGACAGAAGGGCCGTTACAGGGGAGGAGGTAGGGGGAATGCAGGCCACAGCTTCTAAATCAGGTCTGGCTAGAGTTGGAGGTAGCTGCATTATGGGAAAGACTGAAAGGTTAATAGGAAACCAGATGATACTGAAAAAGAACTATTAGGAAGGCTAAGGGGCTTAATATTAGATTAATGGCCACTGGTGGTTATAGTTTACGGCTTCCAGGAAAGAATTTGATGCAGAGAAATCTCTTTAGTTGATGGCTCTGGGTCTGGCTTTGTGGATACTTTTTTCTTCCTGGTAACTAAGAAACAAATTATCATTCACTCACATAAGATTCATTCTCTCCTCCCTGCCCCTCTTCTCCCTTCCTTTTTCTCTCCTGCTGGTCAATGTCTGATTTTCTGCAGGTTCTGGAATGAATTTAGGAACCCACCTGTAAGGGGAGCTTTCCCCATTCTTTGTTCCCACTGGGAAAAGTGCTTCCTCATTAAAATCTGTGGTGCCCTTCAAGAGTGTTTTGGTTAGTGTTGATTGTGTTCTTCAGATAGTTCAGAACACTGAATGGTTTTGTAGCTTGATAGCTCTGCCCAGGAGAGATTTTCTGAGACAAAAGAGTTAGCCCAGCCAACAGGGAGCCATGCTGGTGGACTTTGGTAGCTGAGGAGACTGGGGGGAAGACAGGGAATTCCCATAGTTCCCACATCCAAAAACTCACCAATTCCTTCCTGGGAGCTTTGTAACATAGAGATTCCCAGACCCTGCCCTGGGTCAAGTGAGTTAGAACTTCAGAATCTGCACATTCTAAGTTCCTCAGACATCAGGACCAGCCTGGTTTAGAAATTGCTGGCTTTGGAGGCACAGGGGGAAAAAGGCAAGGCAAGGAGTGGCCAGGGTCCCCTCAGACTTTGGACCTTGGCCATTCATGTGACTTCTTGTTCCCATCCCAGCCAGCAAGTTTCTTGGGACAGACATTTGATCCCACTCATCATGATGATCCCCACATAGGGCTGGTCACTTACAGTTTGTGAGAACCAAATTGATTTTCAAAATCTCTCTCCTTCCCAGACCCTGAAACCTATCCAGTTTTCAGAGGCCTGGCTGGTGGAGGCCCAACTTGTCCCGTGGAATAAATATAGGCCTATAATAACCTAACAACCATGGTCACTGGAACACAGGAGCCCAAAACTCCTAGGCACTCTAGGAATCCACAGTGGAACCTCAGAGACCACTGAGAGGAAAGAACAGAGGCCTGAGATGCCCCCACCCACTGCAGCCTGGGCAGCTCTTTCACAACTTTGTGTTACTATTGCAATAGTCTCTGAATTGGTTTCCCAGCTTCTGCCTTACCAGGCCCCTGTCTATTTGTTGCCCCCTGTTGAGAAAGATTGCTTCAGAACATAAGGCCAGTCATGTCACTCTCCCATTCAGTTCCCTGCATTGGGTTTCCCTTTCACTTAAATGATAATCCATGGTTCTCGCTGTGCTCCAGCCATGCTGACTCCTTCAGATCCCTTTTCACACCAAGCAAGATCTTCTCTAACACCCAGGCACCTCCTTTCTGAAGCAGGGTCCTCAAATACCTGCATACTTTGGTTCCTGTTGTCCTGACCACCCTATCGAAAATGGTGCCCTGCTTATCAGCCTCTGGGCCCTTACTCTGCTTCGGTGACTGTCTCCCCTATGAGAGTATAAGCTCTGTGAAGGCAAGGAATTTGTTCACTCCAGTATCCCCAGCTCTGAGAACAGTGCCTGGCACATATTAGGTGTTAAAGAATTGCTTTCCAAATTAATCAGAGTGGTTTTGAGTCTAAATTATTCTGTTCATTTTCTTCTTTATACATTTCTGTCTTTAAATAGCAAATACATACTGTTTCTAGAGTCACAAAAAGCAGTAAATGGCATAGCCAGTCTTCTTTCCAGGACTGTTCTTTGAGAACTAATCCTCTAGATAATGACTTAGGAAGAGGAAGGAAGGCCCTGCCTAGAGCCCTCTGGGGTCTGAGCCCCAGCCTCCTCAGTGCACAGTCTTCTCTCTGCAGAGCTAAGCAGCTATTTACCTGATGGCATCTTGTCTTGGGTCAGAAGGAAGAGAGTTGGGGAAGTAGAGAGAAAGAGTGAAAACAGGAAGATCAAAACCCGCCTACCAACATCTGCCACCTCCCCCAGCCCAATGCACACAGGAACATGAACACTCCCAAGGACACAGGCCCCAGACACCCTCTGAGCGCTGCCGCTATGGACCATTATCTAACTGGCACAACTCTCTCTTAGCCAGGGTTCCTCTTCCTGTTCTTTGGGGACTGTTACTCTTAGGCCTCATACCTGCTGCCTCTGCTGTTTAAGTGACCAAATCCAGAACAAAGAAGAACCACCTGGGCTCTGGGAGCAGGTCCCTAAGATTTAGGGCTGGGAGTGTAGATCAGTGGTAGAGTGTTTGCCTCCTGACAGGAGCCCCCTTACCTAGTCTCGGTGTTGGAGCCCCTGATGTCCCATGGGGTGGGGGCGTCAGGCTCTCCATATCTTAGTGCTGAAGTTCAGAGAGAACCCAGCAGTGCAGGGAGAAGCACAGTCTCACCCACTGAAGCAAGCTAAGAAATGCAGCCCCTTTCACTAGACTACTGGCTCATTTTCTGAGAGATGCTTGTCTGATACTCTCGTAAGGCCCATCTGAAATAGGCAAGTGAGAAAAGAATGAGGGGGTCATGTTCCCCCCCTTCTCCAGCCTCAGAGTTCTGCCATGACAGTCACAAGAAGCCCAAGACCCTGGATCTGACTGGGTCCTGGGGTCAGCTGACTCCCACCTATTTTACTGTGACCCACCAGTCCACTCCCCAACACTGGACCAAGAGCAGCCTGTTTCCTGAGCTAAGATTTTCCCAAAATGCACTTAAAAGGGGTTCAACCAACTTCTGTGAAGAGCCAGATAATAAATACATTAGGTTTATGGGCCACATGAGTCTGGTCTTTGTCACCTATTCCCCTTTTCTCTCTTTTTCTTTTTTTTAATATATATCATTACATTGTATTAGTTATTATAAATAATCCAAAGATTATTTAAAGTACACAGGAGGATACACATAGATTATATGCAAATACTATGCTAATTTATACCAACCACACGATCATCCATGGATTCTGGTGTCTGAGGAAGGTCCTAGAACCAGTTCCCAAGGATACCCAGAGATGAGTTTAATTTACTTTTCCTTTTTTTATTTTTTTTTATTTTTAAAGACTGCATTTTGATTCATTGTACACAAATGGGGTACAACTTTTCATTTCTGTGGTTGTGCATGATGCAGATTCACACCATTCCTGTAATCATACTTGTACATAGGGTCATGATGTCTGTCTCGTTCCACCATTTTTCATACTCCCTCCCACTCCCCCTCTCATTTCCCTCTATTCCCCTTTTTTCTTATAAATCCTTTAGAAATGTAAAAACCATTGTTAGCTCCTAGGCCTTACCAAAGAGGGAGGCAAGGGTTGGCTGAGTACAACCGTGGGCCAAATCCAGTCCACGGCCTGTCTCTATAAAATAGAGGTCTATTGACACTCAGTCACACTACTCTGTTCACGATTGTCACAGTGAGTAGATGAGACAGAGACTATAACGACAACAAAGTAAACAATAACCACTCTCTGGCCTTTACTAGGAAATATCTGCCCTGCTATAGAGTAATAATACAAGTAGCTCATGTGTATTCCAGTTTTTAAATTGTTCCACACATATTCATTTCCATTTAATACTTGGAATCATTTTTTTTTTAGATTAGTATGAGTCCAGTTTTTCAGATGAGAAAACTGAGTCTGGAAAGGTTAAGTCTCGCCCAAGTTTACAGGGATAACAAATGGCAGAAGCAGAACCCAAGCCTGGATGTCTGATCTCTAAACAAGGAGCTTTTTACCAGATGAAGTTGCTCCCAAATGAGGGAAATCTGTGAAGCCTGAAATATATTTTTTGCTTTCCACCAATAGTAAAGCAGCAGCAGATTTCTTGGTGCCAGGGTGGGAGAGACATAGCAGGCATGAAAAGCAACCGGACTGAGATTGTACAGAAACTTGTAAGACTCTCATGGAGATGGTGGTGGTGCGTGCCTGTAATCCCAGTGACTTGGGAGGCTGAGGCAGGAGGATCACAAATTCAAGTCCAGCCTGGGTAAATTAGCAAGACTGATCTCAAAAAATTAATTAATTAATTAATTAGTTAAAAGGACTGGGGATGTGGCTCAGTTTTAGAGTACCCCTGGGTTCAATAACGAGTACTGCAAATAAATAAGATTTAGGGCTGTGAGGACAGCTCAGTGGTAGAGGGCTTGCCTAGCATGCATGAGGCCCTGGGTTCAATCTCTAGTTCTGCCAAAAAAAAACTGTGAAAAGGTCCTGCCAAAAAAAAATTATATAAAGATTCTTATGGACTATCCAGTGGGCAGAGGTCACCAAGCCGTATCTGTGCACAGGAAAGAAGGCTGACTGTCGGGCAGAAGAGCTGTCCCCTAAAAGCCAACTTTGGACCCGGTAAGTATTTAACAGGTAGCCAAGTCACTGTTCAATCTTCCCACAGAAGCCTGGGCTGGCCTTGCTCCAGCCCAGTCCGGGGCCCACCTTTTTCTCTAGAACTAGGAACTGCTGGGCCATCATTTGTGTGCGAGAGACCTCCAGTGGCCATCAGTGGGATTGCCACCCCTGAGAGCAGCTCCATAAACTAATCTGTGTGTCCCATATTGTCAGTTTTTGTTTTTGTTCGTGGGTTTTAAAATTTTGAATTAGATACCAATATTATACATTAGGATTTCTAACAAGTCTGGAAAAAAATCAGACACTTGTTATGAGTTCTTGTGCTAAGTTATCAGTAGCCAAGGGCTGAAGCTGAGGAACTGCTGCCCTCTTTGAACAAAGATTCTCCCATTTACCATAGTCCCCACCACTCTCTATTGACTCTTATTGCCCTGCTATTTGATTGCATTACCTTTCTTGTTCTTAGAGAAGCTTTGTAGTTATCTCACACCCAGAGAACAATTGTCAACATAATAGCCGCTGCCACAGGTAGCAGACACTATGCTAAACCCGCTATGTACATTTTCTCATTTAATCCAGTGAGAATAGGTATCATTATCACCAATTTACAGAGGCAGAAATCCACAGTCAGCAACCCTAAGCAACTTGTCCATGATCCAGCAGCAAGATCTGCTCCATGCTCTTCCTGCTGTGGCCAGACAGGCCTGGATTGAATACCTAAGGTGGCAGGAAGTCATTATATTGACAGAAAATGTCTTCATGAACCACAAGGGTTGAATTGAATTTCAGTGATGGACACATGCATTTTACCTTGTCAGAGAGAATGGGCTCTTCTTATTGGGTTAGAGAATTTGACCAGCTCAGTTAGGCCTCAAGCGATTACTAGATTTCCTCTTTTCTACCAATAATGAATTCAAGAATGGCTAATCACGATCTTGGTAATGAAGGAGAGACCAAGTGTTTGGTAGTAAAGACATGAAAATGTTCACCCTTTCTTCTTCAGGACACCTGCCAAGAGCCTTCCTCGAATGTCAGGTGCCCAGTGCTCTGAAGTCACCCAGAGGCCCCAGGACACTCCTGTGACACAGTGTCTAGGCTTGAACTTGAAGACAGTACCTCACCTTCTGGCATCTCCCCAACATTTTTGTCTGTCAAAATGTCCTCTGTTGTGTCCTGTGTGTTCAAGCACCTGCTAAATGGCAAACAACCTATCTGAGAAGTGATTGGGAGGTAAGGAGATTCATGGATTCCTTCATTCTTCAAACAAATTAGTGAGTGTCTCTCTTCTCCTTTTAAAACCACACGAGTTCTTCTCATTGCTCTTAGGAGACCAAAGATCCTTAACACGGCGTAAAAGGCCCACCAGGCCTTGTATCTCCTGGCCCTTCCAGCCCTCCTCTCACCCCACCTTCCACCCAGAGTTCCCACCCGCCACCAGAGTTCCACCTGGCCTTCTTCCAGTCCCCTCAACACCCTTGTCCCCATCTACTGAGTCTTCACACTGACCCTGTCCTCAGCCTGGACATCTGTGTTCTACCTGCCAGTGACTGCTTCTTTGGCCTTCAGATCTCTGCTCAGTCACAGCTTCACAGAAAGGCATCCCGACCTCACTGCCTCACTCAGATCCACCTCTGCTGTGGAGCATCTGCAGGGCTGAACCTGAACCACATTTGCTTAGTTGAAGAACCCGCCTCTGCTTTATCAGGCAGCATCCCACAACGCCATCAGGGAGGACGGTTGCCTGTTTCTACTCACTTTTGTATCTCTAAAGTCCAGATGCTTCATTCATATTTGTTGAAGTAGGCCAGGGCCAGAGGAGAAGGGAAGGAAGGAGATTCTATTAAAGATGGCCCCCGACTGACAATGATTCAACTCGTGATTTTTCAACTTTACTATGGTGCAAAAGTAATCATTCAGTAGAAAGTGTACTTCAAATTTGACATCTTCCTGAGCCAGTGATACGTGGTGCTATCCTTTCATGATGCTGGATGCCAGCAGTGAACCACGGTCCCCAGTCAGCCCTGTGATCCCGGGGGATTAACTGGCTCTCTAGAGTGTGCTGCTAAGCTAGGACGTGCAGGAGGTCAAGTGGATTCCATGCTGTATCGACTTGGGATATTTTCAGCGTACAACAGGGTTAGTGGATATTGCCCCATCATAGGCTGAAGCATTGTACTTCCTACAGTTGAATGGAGACAACCTACAGGTCTTGCCCAGGTACATGAGCTGGTTAGTGACACAGCAGAAAGTTGGACCTAATGTCTCCTAGGAGGCACATTTCTTTTCCTCCCTAACATTTCTCCCTTCTGGGCCTGGCTTCCTCAGGCTGTCGTGAATGATTGCACCCTGAAATTATTCTGACTTTGGAGGCATGCCCAGTCTGGCTCCAGACAGAGGTGGTGCAGAATACTTGGGCTGTAGCAGTGTCAGTCTGCTTCATGTAGGGACAGTGTGGTGCTGGGCATACCAAAGCAGATCTCAGGGCCACAGAAAGATGGCCTTGACGTGACGCCATCCAAGTGGAATCCGGGAGGGAGTACTCTGTGGGTGGGCTTAGTAGGAGAGTGAGATCTTGCCTGCTAGAAGAAAAGCAACCAACTGCTGTGAAGACCCTTAAAGACACTATTTGAGACTTCTCAAAGGGACACATTTCCCCATTTCACAGGTCCAGAGATTGAGTTGCTCGGGTACACAACTAGTCAGTGGTCAGTGGAAGGATTGGCTTTGAAACCCAGCTGTCTCTGGCTCTGGGCAATTCCTTGCTCCACAATGCAGCACAACCTCAAAGTAAAACGCAATACTCCAGAACCTCAGATGGGATTTGAGAAATAACACCAGGAGAATAAAGAACAAGAGGGAGCTGGAATGAACTGCCTTGCCTGAAGATTCAGTAGAAGGTTGCTGGCCCAGGGAGCAGGGCCCAGCACCTGCTGAAGGATGGCTAGTTGGGGCAGTGGGAAATATGGAAAGCAGAAGCCCCCAGCCAGTCAGCAGGACAACTGACTCACAGGAGAGGGGAAGGGAAATGACCTAGCTTGAAACACAACACAAAAGCAAAGTGCTATCTTAATTCTCAAATCCTTGCCCTTCCTTGCCTCCCCATTCTTTTTAGAAAATGGATTTATTTCTACTTTCTATGTAAATGTTAATTTCTTTGCAATCTGATTTCCTAGATCTGGAAGAAGAAAGTGAGTACAATGGATCAGCTGGAAGACTCAAAGGAAAATGCAGTGATGCTCCCCCGACCTTAACGTTGTGCCTCTGCCACCTGATCTGATAAAAGGGCAAACTGAGAAGGAGGAGGACTGAGTCTCCCGAGGAGAGAGCACGGGTTGGCCTCCAGGAGCCAAGCTGCTAAGGGTAACTTTGGGCACTGGATGTCCCGGCCCTCGGTGTCCTCACTTGCAGAGGGGGACTGGATTCAACAACCTCTATCTTAATACTTCTCCACCATAGGCCTGGGAGCAGGGGCAGAGTGAGTTCAGAAGAAGGACAGTGACCAGGAGTCATTCAGGAGATGGCAGAGTAATTGAATAATGTAAGATTATGTTAGAGACCTAACTCTGTGTATTTCAGACCTTAAGATTTTCTAGCATGGCAAGAAAGAAAAAGAAGGGCAAATTTGAACCATGCTGGGTGTTTAGAGTTTAGTGTCAGACCTAGGCTCAAAAGGTAAGAGCGTGGTCGATAGCTCACCCTCCCTGAGCCAGGTGCCCATTTAGAACATCAAGATGACAGGACACACCTCCTGGATGGGAAGAGTGTAGCTGAAGAGAACATAGCATGGTACCTGGTGGCACTCTTCTAAATGTCCTCTGTGTTCTCAGTGGGAAGGGGAGCAACCAGAGCGGAGACTGGAGTTCACCTGAATTCATTAAAGTGTCTATTGAGCACGCCAACATGATCTTCCCCCTGTGCTTTTGTGCAGCTCATTCACATGTAATACTGAAGCCACGTGGAGCAGATGCTGCTCCTCTATGTTCAGGGACTGGTGTCAACTCATCAATGGAAGAACTGACATTGGAACCTTGATCTGCTGAATCCAACCCAGAACAGTCTTTTCACAACCTCACAGCTGCATATCAGGGGCAGATGGTGTGGTGGGGAGACCCACTGGGAGAACTCTGGCTTAGGGTTTGCTCTGGGAAGCCCCATTATTTTTTGGAGTCATATATAACACATCCCCATGCTCTTGGGGCCTAGTGCAAGGGGCTTCCTGCCCTGCATGTTGGATAGAATGAACCGGCATCACCATCCCTTGTGCAAGGGGGTCTCTCAGCGGCTTCCTGTGGTCATTTAAGGCTTTGGCATCATTACTGCTCCCATTCCTCATAAATGCCTGTGCTTCCATAGGCCTCAGTGCTTCCATAGGCCTCAGTGCTTCCCAGTGCTCACCTGCCCCCTGGGAGTAGGTGCAGTGCGTTATTTTATTTTGCAGTCAGGCACCGATTCTGGGAAGTGCCTGACTTGATGGAGGCCACACAGTGGGGCTGGTGGGGGAGGGGGCAGCTCCAGACCCACACTCATGGCACTGGTCCCTCTGCCTTGGTCTTCAAGTCCCAAGGCCTCTCTGCCTTGGTCTTCAAGTCACAGCAGTGTGGTTCCTCCAGGCCTCTCCATATTATGTCCTAAGGGGTTCTTGTCACCCGAAGGTTGATAATGTAGAGGGGGGACGTGGCAGTGAGAGTCAAAGCATGGGATAACAAGGCCCTCATTCTCTCTTTGGGGGGACTGAGTCAATAATAGTGACAGCTCTTTAGCTCTGCTCCTCCTTAGACTTGCTGTGACAGTTATTTCATCCTGATTGCCAGCTGAGGGTGTGGTATGACACCACGGTGGGGTCTCACATCTGGGGCAGTGTTCTGCTGCACCCAGCCCTCAGGAGACCATGCAATCCAGCTCCATCTCTGTGGCTTTCTTCCTACTTCCCTTGTAGGCCCTGCCCAGGTCCAGCTTAGAACCCAGAACTCTTTCAGTTGCTTTTGGGCAGTGGTCAGGCCCAGCTACCTACCAGCTACGAGCGCAGTCAGGCAGACTGTGGCCAAATCCTGGTTCTGCCACTGACCAGCGATTAACCTTAACCACATTGCTGCACACCTGGACTTACTGTTCCCTACCCTCGAAGGGTCCGACGCAGCAGGGAATGCACTTAGAGCAGTGCTAGCACAGGTAAGCGCTCAGCGTGTGGCTGTGTCTGGGTGCCTGCATCCCTCCTGAACACTCGACTGTTTTGGGGTTTTTTTGTTTTTTGGTTTTTTTTTTCACAGTGATTTAACCCAGGGACACATTACCACTGAGCCTCATCCCAGCCATATATATATATTTTATATATGTATATATATCTATATTTTATATATGTGTATATCTATCTATCTATCTATATACATATATATATTTTTTTTTTTAATTTAGAGACAGGGCCTCACTGAGTTGCTTAGGCCTAAGCTAAGTTGCTGAGGCTGGCTTCGAACTCACAATCCTCCTGCCTCAGCCTCGCCGGCCACTGAGATTACAGTGCACCACCGCGCCGGGCCTGAACATTTGACTTCTTTGCTGTGTTTCCCTGCCCCCGTGCCAACTTGTGCACCACGTGGCTGACCTCATTTCTGTCTTCTCAAGCATCCTAGTTTCTTATTTCATCCTTCCTGCTACTTTTGGTTTTCTAACCTCTTCTTCCATACAGTTTTATCAGAGCCCTTTGAAACTTTCATTTCCTCTGTTCGTTACCACTGGTTTTTGATATCTATCACTATTTATAATACTTTTGGTCTTACCCAATAGGATAGAGAATGGAAGCTGATGGACTAACTGCAAAAATTAAAGCAATGAATTTTTTTAAAAAATAGAAAAGCCAGTGAC
>JAJEJO010001736.1:258761-271639 GCA_020662805.1 Glaucomys volans
GGGATCTGGAACCCTCAAGGGAGTGAAGTGGAAGACAGGCAGTGGGACTGAAGAAGGAGATACTTGTAACTAGGACTCTGGAGGGGCTTCTGGAATTGGTGATGGGAAACCTAGTAGGACCACAGGGGGCTAGCTCAGAAAGAGGAAGACAAGGTATTAGATTTGTAGATTTTTAAAGCATTTGAATTCTGAAAAAGAGAAGCATTGGAGTGACTTTGACATGGTGCTAAAACCTTCAAGGGTTGAGAAATAACAAAGATAAGTAGGAAAAGGATGGTTCTGAACACCAAAGCCAAAGGAAGAGGAATGGTCTGGAGGTAGAGAGGGGTAAAGAGGATGAATTTCCTCCCTCCGGGCTGTGCATACAAGGGGTGCAGGGAGGAAAGCAGTTGGGTCTTTGAGAGGGATGTGAGAGGCAGTATCTTCCAGGACAGCCGAGTTTCAATTGGAAGGGGAAGGTGAAGGAAATCTTCACAGAAGAATTGCTTTGGATGGTCTTCACAGAAGAATTGCTTTGGATGGTCTTCACAGAAGAATTGCTTTGGATGGACGGGCTAGAATGGGGGATCCACAGAGCTATGTGGGATCAAAGTATGAAAGATGAAGGATGCGCTGGGAGTCCTGGGCCTCCCACAGGGCCTGGAATTAAGGGTCTGATGAGATTAGTCCCAGACAGACTTTATAGGAAACTGTACCCTCTAGAGGTGGTGGGACTGGGGAGACTTGGATCTGCCCAGGAGGACTCGGGGTCCCAGGGCCCTTGCACTATTGCTGATGGCTGTAGAAGTCTGATGGAGGCTGGCTCACTGCCTGAGAACACTGCCTGCCCTGGAGTGAAGAAATCATCTGAACTCTCGGCTGGAGACAGGCACTCCAGGGGCAGTGTGAGCAGGACCCAAGGAGCCTGTGTGTCTGCTCTGGGACTGTGGTTCCATGGGGGCTCCTCCTCCTCACTTGGGATCCATAGATAGCTCCGTGGCTTCCCAAATGCTCTCGGCCGTTTGCCCCCAAACCCTTACTGTACACCTCATGGGTCCAGAAATCATGGTCAGAGAGGTCTCCCTGCCACCCACATTATGCCACTACTTGGGATGACTGTGATCTGGCCTTTCAGAGGAAACAGAAAAGACCCCCACATTTACCTGCCTTCTGTCAATAGCCACGGACCCAACAAGTGGAAGTGCCCCTTCTCCCTCCCTCTCCTCTACTGATCCCACCATGGATTCTTTTTTTCCTAAAGCAAAAGAGGAATGGCGTATAGATCCTAAAAACGTATGTGACTCTTATCTTTCTAATGGGGGCGGGGGAGAAGCAGCCTAACCACTGGATCACCTACGTACACACTTACCCTTGTTTATGAACATCTTCATATCTCCAGTGAAAATAATTTAATGACAAGAAAGTTAGCAGTTAGTCACATATTGTGCCGGGGATAAAGTGGAAAGAAGACCTTGTTTTTGTTAGCCCCTCTCTTCTTAAAAACAACAGCCACTGAAGGACCTCTGCAGGTTAGACTTCTATTTCCTCAAAGAGGTATAATACTAAAAAGAGACCTCAGAGGATTTTTTAAAATGTTTAAAGCAATTTGGTTACTCTGCCTTTGCTTAATATTCTGTTACCAATCAACAGGAGCTATAAAATGTTTTCATATTAGTAACTTGTAAAATGCAGTCATTCTGTGCTGCAGACCCGGAGTCTTAATTACCCTTCACTCTAATGTGGGTAGCCCTTTTGTAATAAACTCAGGGAAGCCCAGGGAGTTAGGAAGCAGAGGTGGAGGGAATGGTCCTGAGCCCTCATCGGGTGGCAGCTTGAGTCCACCTGACTCAGCACCTTTGATATACAACACTAATCAGCAGTTCCAGAGCTCCTCAAGTCAGGCCGGTGTTTGGATATCACTGAAATTACAACAGGCAGAGCTGAGACCACAAGACCCACACGTAAACTGTCTCCGGTGTCCAACAGTTACTTCCTTCTTTGTCATACAAAACTCCTGGGCGTGGTTTTCTTCCCACCTTTAACACTTTTCTCTTCCTTTTTGGTCACCTCTGTGGCCATGACAGGATGATCTTGGGCCATTACAGAGAAAATGAGTCCCAAACATAGCTGCAGCCCTGCCTATGAGCTCCTTGGGACAGGCCTCAGCCTTCCCCACACTCTGTGCATGTCCACAGTGCCCACAGATCAGACCCGGCCAGAGGCCCCCAGACATCTGTGACCCATTGATGACAAGAGTTCACAGAAACCCAGTGCTGTGGTCCCAGGGGTACAGGAACCCCTTACTAAGATCCAGACGTGCAAAGGGGCGCTGTGAATTTCCTGGAGTTGATAAAGTGGGCAACGCTTCTCACACTAGCACCGGCTCCTTGGAGCACACCTCAGGGCCTTTGCACATCTCTCCCCACTTCCCCTGTCCACTCCTCAGGGGTGTCCTCTTCCACTCATATGGCCTCAGTTTCCCCCACAGCCAAGGAATCAAACCCACATCCCCAGCTTGGCTCCAGATTGAGATCCCACCATAAACCATTCTTCTCAGAAAAAAAGGGGGCTTTCTCCTCCCTTCCTAATGTGGTTGACTTTGTGATCTGTTCTCTGGGCACGTGTACAAAAAATAATAGTAACAATGGGACCGTCAGAAATTGTCTTAACTTGAACTGTCTGGGTGAGAATTTAAATATGCTTATTTTCCCATCTGATAGCTCTTCCTCTGTCCCCTAATATTCCTAATGGATGAAGTCCTCCCTCACACTGTCTTCATGGAAATGGTGCAATTTTACATTTGCTCCCAGCTCTCCTTGCCCCTGCCAAGCTCCTCCTTGACCCCTCTACCCCCATCCCAGGAATAACCCTTGCATGACAGCTTAGGGAACTCCACCTGCAACCACATGGGTTCTTTAAAATTAAAAATTATTATTTAAGATGCAATAAACATGCATTGTGAAAAATCTGAATTGTTAACAAAATATATGGAGAATATCTGCCCCAAGTACCCAGGATTTTCCTCAGAATCTTGCCTTGGGTGTCAGTTTTATCTTTCTAAACTCATAATCCCCAAAAAAGTGCTTTTCATGCAAAACTCTCCTGCTCAAAGACCTACAGTGGCTCCCTATTCCCATACATAATGATTAATTTGTACTGTCATCTTGATTGGATTAAGGGATGCCAAAGATTAAGAAGAAGCTCCTGGGTGTATCAATGAGGGCAAGTCTAGGAATGACTGGAATGTGAGAGAGTGAACTGAAGTGGAGACCCTCCCTAAGCGTGGGTAGTACCTCCCAGTAGGGTGGTGGCTTGGATGGAATAAAGTTGGAAGAATAAGGAAGCAGCAGCAGAGGCAAGCTTGAATCTCCTTGAACTCATTCAAGATCTCATTCTTGATCGCTGTTGCAATTGCCTGAGGATATCAGACTTTCGCTCCTTCACTCTTCCAAAGCGGACTCTCCCATTCTCCAGGGACTTTCCAGAGCCTTTGGTCTCAGACTAGGGTAGCACTGTTGATTCCTCTTGTTCTGAGGCTTCAGCCTCTTGGACTGCGTAGCTACTGGTTCCTCCAGTTCTCCAGCCTGCAGAAGGCTATTATGGACTATCCAGCTTCCACTCGTGTAAGCCAATCTAATAAATTCCCTAATTATAATCACACTTCCAGTTGATCCTATTCCTCTAGAGAACTCTCTCCCATACACCATGTCACTCCCTGTTAATGTCCCTGACATCCAACAGTCTCCTCACAAACAGTCCTTTTGGCATGTCTTCAGCCCAATGCCATGGACCAGTCTCACGATCTAGTAAATCGCAGCAGCTTTACTCCCTTTTCTCTGCCTCTGCTGTTCGTCCCCCCTGGAATGCCCCTTCCACTCTGCCCCTGTTTTGAAACTCCACCCTACCCCCTCCATAGTCTTCGTGCTTACTCTGGCCTCTTCCAGTCCCCTTTGCAGGTAGCTAGTCCCCACCACCCACATCACACTCTGTCCCATCGCTGCGTGCTTCTTGCCCAAGTCCTTCTCAGAGTCTTCTGTCCTTGTCCATTCTCCCTGGTGTGACCCAAAGCTTCTCCAGGGTAGAAGCCCTATTATGTGTCTTCTCTGAATCCCACACAGATCCCTCCCTGGCACAGTGATCCTACCCCACCCGCCAACACAGTGCCTAGCACTGAAAAATCTCCATCATGTCTGTTGAATGAATGAAGAAGCAGATGAAGGAACGAGCCCTAGACTCCCGGTAGCTCTGGATGCCAGTCCTCCCTGCCACTGTTGGTGACAGCCATGCCTCCCCTCATCTGCTCAGTTCTCCCCTCTGTGTGACCCCACAGACCTCATCCTTGCCTGGCACTCCTGCACACTGCTCCAAATGGGAAACACCCACCTCTGACCATGAGCCCAGTGTACACCTCCCACCTCACTCTGCCACACCTGTGCCTCACCTCAGTGTATCTCCAGCTACTACACCACTCCGTGCCCCTCACTATGAGGGCTCCCTACCCATCAACCCCTCCCAACCTGGGCCCATGTCTACTGAGCTTGGAATCCCTTGTCCTTGGCCGTCTGCCATAGCTGGCTTCTCTAGGTAGCTGGAGCACTGCTCTACCTGCAATGGAAGAGAAAGGAAGCCTCAGAGTCCATCCATTGACCCCACTTCACCTGGGTTTTCACTGCTGCTAGGTGATCCTTAACTCCACCAACCACAGCAACTCACTCAAAAACCCACAGGCCAGCCACTTGCCAGCCTCTCCTATTGCAGCTTTATCAGGTACCTTCTCCCCTGGGACTCGAGCACTGGGCTATGCTGGTGCTCCTCCTGGACCTCGCCTTCCTGGCCCTATCTCCTCTGCCCCTTCCCGTCATCAAAGGCTTCTGACTCCTCTTCCTCGGTGACCTCAGATGCTCAGGGCATCAATTATTGTCCTGAGGAAGATGTTCCCTAAGCCCCAAACCCACACCTGCAGTTCTATGCACAGATATCACCACCCACATCATAAGGAGCACCCCAACTCAAACCTGGCAAAGCATAGATCTGTTCTCTCTCTTCCCTAGCAGGATCCTGACTCCTCTCCGAAGCTTGGCAGCGTCACCACTTTCTGGGCTATAAGGATCTAAACTCCCATTGCTTTGGTTTCTTTCTTGAATACTAACAATAATCATAATCATAATAGGTAACATTTATTGGACACTATTATGAGCTGGTCACTAGTGTAAGTATTTTACTTAAATTAGCAGACTTCTTCTTCTTCTTCTTCTTCTTATTATTATTATTATTATTATTATTATTTTGGTACCAGGGTTTGGAACCAAGGGCATTTAACCACTGAGCCACAGCCCCATTCCTTTTTATACTTTATTTAGAGACAGGGTCTCGCTAAGTTGCTTGGGGCCTTGCTAAGTTTCTGAGGCTGGCTTTGAACTTGTGATCCTCCTACCTCAGCTTCCCAAGCCGCTGGAATTATAGGCAAGTGCCACCACACCCAGCGAGATTTTCTTTTTTTGTACAGGGGTTGAACTCAGGCCCCTGAGCTTGCTAGGCAAGGGCTCTACCACTGAGCCACACTCCCAACCCTACATATTATTATTTCTGTGCTGTTATTATTTATACTACCAAATACCCATTTTCCACAGATGACAATGGAGCCTCAGACACTTGTCTGAGGCCTGTGGGAGATGGAGCTGGCGCTCAAACCCAGGGTTGGCACCAGGGCCGGCACTCTGGGTTTTGTGAGTTGTCCTCCACACTTTCTCTCAAAACCAACCCTACACATCCACTCCTACCTCTACCATCCTGACATGAGCCCTCTCTTCTGCTTTGCTGGGTCATCATCTACTAACCAGTGTCCCCATCCCCAGCTCTTGTCTGTTAGTTCATCCTACACCTTTCCAATGGACTGATCTTACAAAGCAGAACCCTGTCCCCAAAATGGTAACTCTCACTGAGGCTAGCACAGTGCAGGACACGCAGTCAGCACCTAATGAACTACAGTTAGTATCTTGCTGATGTTACTTCTGCCACCAACAGATAAGTAGAAACTGACTCCATAGAAACGGGTGCTCCCCACCAGGGCTGGGCTCCATCGAGCACATGATGGACCCACTGCAGAGTCCACAGGGTGCTCAGTGTGTTTCTCTGCCACATTTTAGGATGCCTGGCAATGAAGACATATCTTTTTAAACTAAAGAGTGAACGAGAAACTGAAATATGGGGTTCCTGACCTCTTTCTGGAGACCTGAATCTGGAAAACTAAATGAGAGCTCTGCCCACCTGGCCTTCTATTTTCCTAAATGCTGAGATCAGAGCCGATCCAAAGATCATTCAAAAGTTGGTCAGAACACCATGGAAAAACAAAATTTGCTGACAGAAAGATTTATTTTACAGCACTGTGTACATGAGGCTGCAGATTAAGGACTAATGCTGCCAAGTGGAAATATAATGTGAATGTGACCCACGGAAGTAAATTTAATTTTTCAGTCACCACATTACAAAGGAAAAAAGAAACAGATCAAATTAATTTTAGAAACATATTTGTTTTAGTCAGTTTTTGTTGTTGTTGTTGTTGTTTTGTCGCTGTGACCAAAAGACCTGAAAAGAACAATTAGAGAAGGAAAAGGAAAAGTTCATTTGGGGGCTCACAATTTCAGAGGTCTCAGTCTACAGATGACTGACTCCATTGCTCTGGGCCCAAAGTGAGGCAGAATATCATGGATGGAAGAATGTGTCAGAGCAAAGCAGCTCAAGATGCACACCAGGAGCCAGGCGGGGTGGCGCACGCCTGTAATCCCAGCACTTGGGAGGCTGAGGCAGGAGGATCACGAGTTCAAAGCCAGCCTCAGCAACTCAGCGAGGCCCTAAGCAACTCAGTGAGACCCTGTCTCTAAATAAAATACAAAATAGGGCTGGGGATGTGGCTCAGTGGTCAAGTGCCCCTGAATTCGATCCCCAGTACCAAAAGAATTTTTAAAAAAGACTCACACCAGGAAGCAGAGGGAGAGCTTTGCTCAACAAGAACAAATATAAACCCCAAAGGCACACTCCCAGGGACCCACCTCCTCCAGCCACACCCCACCTGCCCACCATTACTACACAGTGAATCCCTATCAGGGGATTAATGAGCTGAGTAGATTAAACTTTTATAACCCATTTATCACCATTTATGATTGGCGAAACCCAATTATTTCACCTCTAAACCTTCTTGCATTTTTCATACATGAGCTTTAGGGGGACAACTCATATCTAAACCATAATAGTATTTTTATTTAACCTAACGCAGCAAAAATATTATTTCAGCATGTAATCGATACAAACGTGATTAAGGTATTTGACATCTTTTTCTGACTAAGCCTTAGAACTCCAGCGTGTGCTGCACACTCCTCGCCTGGCTTACTCCGACTCCCATGTTCTGAGTGCTCCACAGCCACTGTGGTTGGTGCTCACCATTCTAGACGTTAGGATCGTGCTCTCTCATGCGGATGGGGATGATCGTGCTCCATCCCTGTCCTCCCTGCATAGGCAGCAGCCCGTCTAGAGCTGCATTAGAGGCCCAGAAGCCCAGTTTCCAGGGTTGCCTAGAGCTTACAGAGCTGTTTGTCCACTGTAGTCACAGACTGGTTTCTGTTTGCCCACAACTCTCCCTGGTCACCTCCCAGTTAATAGCTTTAAGCTCAAGATGCTCAGAGATGGGAATTTTTTTTTTTTTAGAAAAAAAAAAATTAGTTTTGTTATTTGTTTTTTTTTAACAATTATTATTATTATTTATTTTTTGGGTTATCCAGGACGAACAGTACTAGCCACTGGAGTAATTTTCTCTACTTTGAATGAAGGGCTTTAAAAATTAAATCCCTGTCGTGCAGTTCTGTGGATACCTGGTGCCACCTCCCTTCTTAGTTCAGGCCTACTGGTGACAGACCCATAACAACCCTGAGCAGAAATCAATTTTGGTTGCCAGTGACCAACCTGTGAAGGAGATGATTAATACTGCTATCTGGGGATTAAAAACACCTTTATAAAAAACATTTGCTGTCCCAAAATATTTCACTGAGTAATACCTCAAAACTCTTTTCAACAGATTTTAATAATATTGTTTAGAGGAAAGTCAACTGACGGATAATCTATTATTAAAGGATCTTCATGTATTTGCAGCCATAATATGAGGGCAGCATCCTTGGGAGATTACCTCCTAGTGTCAATATTCCAAACTAGGCCATGTCAGCACTGACCAGGAAAACTTCCTGCAGTGGATGAACTGCACTATCCTGTATGTCAGTCACTCACCAGATGAAGCTCCAGAGCACCTAAAGTGTGGCTGAATGTGACTGAGGACTGCATTCCAAATTTAATTTTTGGTGTGTGGGGGTACTAGGGATTGAATTCAGGGGCACTCAGCACTGAGTCACATCCCCAACTCTATTTTGTATTTTATTTAGAGACAGGGTCTCACTGAGTTACTTAGTGCCTCACTTTTGCTGAGGCTGGCTTTGAACTGGAGATCCTCCTGCCTCAGCCTCCCAAGCCACTGGAATGACAGGCATGCACCACCATGCCCGGCTTTAAATTTAATTTTAGTAATTAATTTTTTATTTAAATCACCACATGTCTATTATATCAAATGGTGCAGGTCTAGGGAACCTGAGATCTAGTTTGCACATTTGATTCAAGGCCCAGGTGTGAAATGACATGGATCCCAGATGCTATCACCTGTAGAAAATTTGCTCTTCACTGTGGGAGTGACAGATTAACTCAGCAATATCCTTTTGGTGAAGGCTGATGTGAAAATTGTTGGGCATGAGGAGTATCTGCTCTTCATATTTATAGGCTGGTCACTGTCCTTTGGAACTTGTGTGTTGGGGAGTTCCTTCTATCTAGGAAGAAACCAGCTGGGAATGGGTCACCAGTTCAAGGAATAAGGCTGCCCAAGACTGCTAGGGGAACAAGAAAGGCCGGGGAAGTCAGATCAGCATAATTACTACTCACTCTGATTCACCCAACTCAACAAAACTCCTTCCCTACCCAGAGCCCCACCTATGCTCTAAGACGTGGAAGTTGAGAAAGTGGAAGAGACAGAAGGCTTTAGCAAAATCTAATGTGGAGAACAGAAGTGTAACTACATCTTGAAGCAGACCAAGGATACAAGGAGGCTTTGGAACAGAACCCAGGAGTATTGGGCTGTTTCCAGGCCCAATACTGTGGTCCAAGGATTCATTCCATCTCAAGGTGATCTTTGGAAAAAGCTGGCATGTGCAGCAACCCCAGACAATGAGTCAAACAAAAAACTTTTGTTTCTTTTTAAATGTCTAAAATTTTGGCCAAGCACAGAAGGGCATGCCTGTAATCCCAGTGACTCAAGAAGCTGGGGCAGAGGGATCACAAGTTCAAGACCAGCCTGGGCAAATCAGTAAAACCCCCACAAAAATATCAAAAAAAAAAAAAAAAAAAAATAGCAAAATAAAAAATAAAAAGGACTGGATATATAGCTCAGGGATGAAGCATCCCTGGGTTCAATCCCCAATACCATAAAAAAAAAAAAACCACGTATGTAATTTTAAACTTCATTTTCATCTTCCAGGACTTTAGTTTCTGGCCTTGTTAAAATGATGATGAATGGTATGGCCCTAAGCATAAGCCAGTGCCCTGAATAACCTGTGCAAAAGAAATATAATTAGCCAAACTGATCAAAATACAGATACCGTTGATCTTCCTTGTTGAAATTTGCTTACTTGTTAAAATTCATTTGTAATCCTCAAATCAAAATTCACAGCAGCCATTCTTCTATCCGAGTCCCCAAAGCGTATGCTCCCTGCTGGGGTGAACCTGGCCAAGCTCTGCTTTTTCTTTCAGCCGTTACACTGCTAGCCGGTGTCCTATTCAGAGCCTATTTTGTGTCATGGTTTTGCATTTTCATACTTCTTTGGATGATTTCACTGTTTCAAAAGCCCCCAGTCGTAGTGTTGAAGTGCTGGCTAGTGTTCTAAAACGCAAGAAGGCTGTGACGTGCCTTACAGAGAAGATATGTGTGTGAGACAAAGCTTTATTTAGGCATGAGTTACAATGTGGTTGGCAGGGAGTTCAATGCTAATGAATCAGCAATATATATTAAGGTGTCTTTAAACAGAAACGCACACAAGACAGGCTGTGGGATGACTGGTTAATGAAGTGATCTGCCCACAGGCTCCTCGGAACCTCGCCCTGTACCTCCCCCAGGAATGGTGGTCCAGCACTCACCAGCTCAGCCTTGGCGATGGCTTTATAGACGTAACCACTGCAGATGACGAGATTTGGCTGCATTTCTAAGTGAACTCACATGTACAGGGTTGATACGTATCAGTCTTGTGTTATTTATTAAAAGAAGCAAAGACCCCCTTAGCAGGCTTGGGCCTGGTCCATCCCATGCTGCTGTGGAGGCACAGCTTGGCATTACAGGTTCACTAGGACATTTGGGCAGTTGTGCATAACGAGCTTTAAAAATATTCATCACAAAGCTCTGCACTGATTGCGTGCCTGCCCTCTCACTGAAGGATCCAATGTTGGGCAAAGGCCTTCACCTCTCCATGCCTCAGTGTCTCCCTGGGACAACTATAGATGCCAGGGAACATTTATAAACATGCCTGTCTAGTAGGGTAGTTGTGAGCATTGACTGAGTTGACACACCTACCAGCTGTTATCTGTTGTCATTAACTTAAAGTAGAAGCCGTCAGGATCTGCATTACTATCCTTTGACTCTGTGATTCCGTTTCTAGGATATTATTCTGGGGAACCCGTAATAGGTTCCTCCCTTCTCCCCTGAAAGATACAAATATCACAGTCTTACTTACAATGCCAAAAAGCTAAAACAATCTGTCCTTAACAGAAAATCATGACAGATCCATGAGACAGACTCTATCCAGCTATTGAAAATAAAAAATTCGCCAGGCGCAGTGGCGCATGCCTGTAATCCCAGCTCTTGGGAGGCTGAGGCAGGAGGATGGCAAGTTCAAAGCCAGCCTCAGCAACTTAGCAAGGCCCTAAGCAACTCAGTGAGACCCTGTCTCTACATGAAATACAAAATAGGGCTGGGGATGTGGCTCAGTGGTGGAGTGCCCTGGGTTCAATCCCCAGTACCAGAAAAAAAAAAGAAAGAAAAGAAAAAATTCAAAAGCAGAACACTTGAGGATGTAGGAGAATGTTCACAGTAGACTGCTGAGGGGGTGGTCATGAGCAGCAAGTACAACATGGGACAGGAGAAGAGAGGAAGGAGGGAGAGAAAGTGGAGCGGGAGCAAGGGTAAGGTTGTGAACACAGGCCCCTGCCCTCATCACCAACAGAGTGGACTGAACGAGTAGCCGCCATCTATTGGTTTGATCTGAGAGGATCTGGCCCCCTTAGTAACAGAATTCAGAATTTTCAGCAGGGAACATTGCCACCAAACTGCAGGATTGCTTTCTCAGCCTTTCTTGCAGCTAGATTTGACTTGTAACTGTGTTTGGCAGTGAGAGGTGGGAAGGGTTGTATGGCATTTCTCAAAAGTCTCCAAAACAGTCACTGTCCCCTTCCCTTCCCCAACCCACGTGCTGGCCAATCCCTGGCAGCCACAGCCGGGGAGGCAGCAGGACTTGGACAGCATCTGGGGTCTCTGACAACTTCATAAAGCAGAAATATGTTCGGGGCTGCCTAGCTCCAAGTTTTTTTTTGTTTTTTGTTTTTTGTTTTTTAATGTGAAAGAAGTAATCTACATTTTAAAGCCACTGCTATAAGATTTTTTTTTTTTTGTATAAGTGAATCTCATTCTAAATGATACTGTCCCTTCTCCCGTGGGGCGATGCCAGATGCTATCATCACTTTGAGACAGATATTTAGGGAAATGATGGCTCTAATACAAGTTCTTAATTCTCCCTTTCTCCTTCTTGACCTGTCTTTCACGGTGCCAGCTGAGTGTTCCCTCTTCACTTGGCTCATGAGATAGTCACATTCTAGGAGTTTCCTTCCCACCTCCCTTGAGAACCTTTTCAGTCTCCTTTGCTGTATCCACATCCTCCTACCAGTCTCTAAATGCTGGTGTCCCCGAGGCTCGATCCCAGGTCACTCCTCTCTGACTTCTGCTCTAAGTGATCTCAGCCAGGCTGTCACTTTAAATGCCACATTTTTATCTCTAGTTTTAATATTCATCAGACACTTGGACTCATAAATCTAAGTGCCTCACTTGACATCTTCATTTGAAATCTAACAGAACCCCAAGTATAACATGTCCCAAAACAAACTTTTGTTTCCTTTGTACACCTGCTTTCCCCACAGTCTGTCCAGTCTCAGGTAAATGGTAACATGATTCATGCAGTTGCTTGGGTCAGAAACCTAGGAGTCATTTGAGTACATCTTATGAGGTGACCTTTCTCCCCATTGGGAGAACTTCTTGCCTCCAATTTCCAGATGCAGCCCAAACTGAACCACCTCTTTGACCCTCTCCTGACTTGATATAGGTTCAAAAGACCATATCCTTGTTGGGGAAAAGGTACACTCATACTTTGCTGGTGGAGTTGCAAATTGGTGCAGGCAGTCTGGAAAGCAGTATGGAGATTCCTCAAAAAACTTGGAAGGGACCCACCATTTGACCCAGATATCCCACTCCTTGGTTTATAGCCAAAGGTCTTAAAATCAGCAAAGTATAGGGATGCAGTCACATCTATGTTCATAGCTGCTCAATTCACAATAGCTAGATTGTGGAACCAACCTAGATGCCCTTCAGTTGAAGAATGGATAAAGAAACTATGATATATATACACAATGGAATATGATTCAGCCATAAAGAAGAATAAAATTATGGCATTTGCTGGTAAATGGGTGGAGTTGGAGAATATCATGCTTAAGTGAAATAAGCCAAGTCCAAAAAACCAAAGGCCAAATATTTTCTCTGATCAGTGGATGCTGAT
>JAJEJO010001736.1:271739-297126 GCA_020662805.1 Glaucomys volans
TGGAGGAAGTATGGATAGTGTAGAGGAAAATGGGATGGGAGGGGGTGTGAGGAGGAAAGATAGTAGACTGAGATGGACAGTATTACTCTATGTATACGTAAGATTATATGAATCGTGTGAATCTACATTGTGAAAAAAAAGATATATTCCCTGCTGTGTAATTATATCAAAATGGGTTCTACTGTCATGTATAATTAAAAAGAATCAATGAAAAAAACTCAAAAAAAAAAAAGACCTCCTTTTGCTTAGACCAAGAGTTTCCAATTGGGGTGCAAGTACCCCAGGGGCACCTAAGATGATTAGGTACAAAAAAATTAGAAACTCTAATTATATTTCAGTATTGATGTCATTATTTAATTTTTTCTATTTTGTATATGTTCTAAAATAATATAAATTATATTCATTTAGTGGTATACTATGGTAGAAGGGTCTATTTTAGAAAAAGTATGAAAAGAGTCTCAATTTCCAACTGATGGATTTGATCCTTAAAGACAGAAAAGACCAAACCTACAGAAGGGTCACTTGGAGTGGCACCATCTACACACATCACACAATTGCAAAAAGTTTTTAAAACTATCTGCAAAATCATCATAGTTGTTACGCTTGGAGCAAACATTCCAGCTGACCCAGTCTCTCCTTTTATCTCTGTAAAGCAAGTCCTGTGTTTCACCTGTGCACGTGGCCAGAGAGCTGGACGTTCCATTTCCCAGCCTCTCAGCTACACGTGGCCATGAACTCAGCCTGGTCAATGGGGTGCAATTGGAAGGATGTGTGCCACACTGGGCTAACCCTTGAAGGGAAGAACTTCCCTCTGTCCTCCGTCCCCAGCTTCCTATGAAAGTAGGTATCTGAACCCCTGTCTGTTTGACTGCAGAGAGCACAATTTTTAAGCCTTTAAATACTTCAAAATAATGTATTTTGAATAATCCAAAGAATAAGGATTACTTATAAAACATAACCATACCATTATCATATCTTCAAAATATCAAATATTTAATAAAATCAAGCACATAGTCACTGTTTAAATTTCTCCTGTTTTTTTTTTTTTTAAATCAGGAACAAATAAAGTCCTTTTATTGAAATTAATTGATGCTTCTTAAGTCTCTCTTTAAATCCTTCTATCTGTTAACACAACAAATTATATTTCCACGTTGCACACCTTGGTTATTACACATGCAACACCTGAAAGGAAGGATTAAGAAAGGAATCTTTGCTCCAAGCACAACTATTATAACTTTGCAGCTAGTTTTAAAAATTTCTTACAATTGTGTGACTTGTGTAAATGGTGCCACTGTGGGTGACACCTCTGTGGGTTTGGTCTTTTTTCTGTCTTCAGGGATCAAATTCATCAGTTAGAAACTTAAGGTCACTTTGCAGGGTTTCTGGAAAGTTTTATTTGCTTTCCTAAGAAATCACTCTACTTTGTCTGAAAATGGTGTGATGATTTTAATGGCTTTGATGTCATTATTTGAAAAGTTTCAGAAAAGACAATAAGTGAGAGACTCAGGGAAAGTGACTCACCAGTTAAAATCTAAGTATTTATCTAATTATAGACAGGGTCTCACTGTGTTGCCCTGGCTGGCCTCAAATCCATGATTCTCCTGCCTCTGCCTCGCAGGTAGCTGGGATTACAGGCATGTACCACCACATCCAGCTTAAAACCAAAGTTTGTACATTCATTAGTTTTACTAATTTCCATTCTTTGTTTCAGATGCTTGTTCAGAAATTTTTTGTTCAGTTAAGCACAGTGGTACACGTCTATAATACCAGCGACTTGGGAGGTTGAGGCAGGAGGATCACAAGTTCAAAGCCTGCCTCAGCAACTTAGCAAGACCCTGTCTGAAATAATAAAATAAAACGGACTGGTAATGTGACTCAGTGGTGAAGTGACCCTGGGTTCGATCCTCAGTATGAAAGGAGAGGAAAGGAGAGGAGAGGAGAGGAGAGGAGAGGAGAGGAAAGGAGAAAGGAGAAAGGGGAAAGGGGAAAGGGGAAAGGGGAAAGGGGAAAGGAAAGGAAAGAGGGAGGGAGGGAAGGAAAGAAATAGAAACACATTTCATTCAGAGACTCACCCTGTCTCAGCCCAAAAAGCCTCCTGTTCTCTATTTGCCTTGGAATCCTGTTCACTAGTTACAATTGTAATGTTATTGTGAATCATAGTATTTACTATTTTCTTATCTTCTTTTGAATTTTAATAAACCACTTTCAAGTCCACTAATCCTTTTGTTTATAAACTGGGACTACAGCATTAAAAAAAAAGAAGATAAAAATTGCAAATATAAATAATACTTCAGCAATATGAAAAAACAGCCAGACTGTCATGCTAATTTATGTTAATCTAGAGAAACACATCAGATACATGTTCATGTAGCATATGCAAAACTTTTAAAAACAATGAATGACTAAGAATTTGATGAGGCAATTCTGCAATAGTTAAGAGCATTGGCCGTGGAGCCCAATGGCCTCAATCCTTTTCTTTTTTTTTTTTGAACTGGGGATTGAACCCAGGGGCATTTTAACCACTGAGCTACATCCCCAACCCTTTTAATTTTTATTTTGAGACATAGTCTCACTAAGTTGCTTAGGACCTCACTAAATTGCTGGGGCTGACCTCAAATTTGTGATCCTCCTGCCTCAGCCTCCCAAATTGCTGGGATTATAGGCATGCACCACTATGCTTGGTTGGACAGCCTCGATTTATAATCAGGCTTTGCTGCTTACTAACTGTTGACCTTGGGCAAGGAAATTAAACTCCCTATGTTTTGGTTTCTCACACAAAATAGGGATAATTACTAGTACTCAGCTCCTAGGGTCGTGTGAGGACGGAGATGAGGACTGAATTAACACCTGTATTAGAACAGTGCTCCACACACAAAGTGCTAAAAAATGCTATTTTTGTATCCATAATGAGGTTTCTGGGGAAGTTGTCACTAATTTTACATTTCAGGTATGTGAACCTTGCTAGCTCCCACACCTGTGGTTTGAAAATCACGAACCCACCGCCGGTCCATGGAGCCCACTTGCAATAGCACCTCCAGCACGTCCACACAGGCACCGACAGGGGGAGCCTGCACAGAGGAAATGTCAACAGAACCTGAAGGATAGGGTGACCTCCCATCCTCCCATCCGCCCTAAGTGATCCCGCCACCAAAACTCCACCCATGACCTGGCCCTGCCCCCTGCCCACCAAAAGTAACCCCTCCCATGGCCTGGCTCTGCTAAGGCTGCCTGCAAAGCCCTGAACCTCATGGTGGCCAATAGTCATTTTGCCCCTTAAAATGAACCACATCAGGTGGTTGTCCGATTGACCCCACCGCTGAATAAAGAGCTTGCTGATCTGAGATCTGCTCCCCGCCTGTCATTTGTGCACTCATGTGCTACAAAACCCAGCTGCGGTAGGGCAGCAGCGCCATCAACTCCAGGAAGCTGCACCTCCCAGGAGGGCATGTGAGACAGGAGCAGTCACTGAGCAGGGGTTGGGAGGTTTGAGCGTCAGCCCTGTCTTGCTGTGTGACCGTGGGTCACAGATCTTTTAAGAGCTGAAAGACTTGTGAGAAATCAGCCAGTCCGGGCACCTTGTTCTACAGATGGAGAAACCCCTCCTGAATCTGTCTCCTTTTCTTTCTTTCTTTCTTTTTTTTTAAATTTGTTTTTTACTTCTACAGACTGCGTTTTGATTCACTGAACACAAATGGGGTACAACTTTTCGTTTCTATGGTTGTGCACAATGTAGGTTCATACCATTCGTGTAATCAGACATGCACATAGGGTAATGACGTCCCCTTTCATCTGTAGAAAGGAATGCTTTAGCCCGGCGCGATGGCGCAAGCCTGTAATCCAAGCGACTTGGGAGGCTGAGTCAGGAGGATAGCGAGTTCAAAGCCAGCCTCAGCAACTTAGCGAGGCCCTAAGCAACTCAGTGAGACCCTGTCTCTAAATAAAATACAAAATAGGGCTGGGGATGTGGCTCAGTGGCCAAGTGTCCCTGAGTTCAAACCCTGGTTCCAAAAAAAAAAAAAAAAAGGAATGCTTTATAAGGTCATTGTCGAGATAAATGGAATAAGAAAGTAATTTGGGGGAAAGTTGTAGAAGCACCAGGATTGTCTCCTATGCTGTCAGAAGCCAGAAAACGCCACGGGCCCTCTCTCTGGCTGCCTGGTTGTGACATCGTTGCCAGCCGGCAAGCCTGGAAGTGCTTAACCAACACACATAAAAGTGTGCATCCTCTCTGCAGCAACTGGATCAGTTTCCACACCTCAGATCTCGTTCTTCTTTAGATCCTTCATATTTTCTCCCCGACCAGGGAGGGAACTTACTACAGCCAGATCTAACGAATGCTAGTTACATCTGTTCCAAAAACAGCATTAAACAGGAAGAAGTGTTCCTACTTCATCCCTAAGATAATTAGTCCATTTATAATTAGTGGCTTGAGCTCAGTGCCATGTAAGAAATTAGAATTTCTTACATATATATCTGATGATGTTTTATAAAATATATGGTATATTTCCATTCATTTTAATAGAGATCACATACTGACCCAGACAGCCGATAATTCATTTATAAGAATGCCATATTGGTGTGATAGAGGTATGTGAGGGGAAGGAAAAGAACTAGTAAATACTAATGGTAAAATTTTAAGGGGACTTTGAGGTAGGGAGGAAAGCCACATCTCAACCACAGAAGGACGTGAACACCCTGAATTTAGGAGTTGCCGGAAAATTCCTCTGTCCAAAATACACTTGCTGAAAGTCTTCTCTCAGGTCTGGTGTCTCCAGAAGACGATGATGAAATCTCTACAATAAGGGCTAACATAATTTCAAGGAAGCGTGACCTATTGCTGTATTATTCAGGCATGAAATCCCGAGTTGTGTCTTTTCACAACCAAAACGTCAATCTCTTTGACTGTGTCTTGGTGGTATCTTTTGACTCTTTCCTTTCTGAACACCTGCTACTAATTTCTCTCTCTACTGGATGATCACATAGTTTCTGGTGGGGCATCTCCTCTCTCTAATCCATTACAAATACCTACCATTAGATTCATCTTCTCAAAACACATTGCCTCAGGTCGCTTCCTTGCTCTGGGATCCAATGCAAAGGCTCCCACTGCCACAGGCTGAAGGTCAGACTCTCAAACCAGCACTTAAAGTCCCACATTCAATACTGTGGGCGTCGCATCCTGATCAAAATGCACCTGTAGCCGTGCGCAGTGGTGCACTCCTGTAATCCCAGCACTTGGGAGGCTGAGGCAGGAGGATCGTGAGTTCAAAGCCAGCCTCAGCAACTCAGCGAGGCCCTAAGCAACTCAGTGAGACCCTGTCTCTAAATAAAATACAAAATAGGGCTGGGGATGTGGCTCAGTGGCCGAGTGCCCCTGGGTTCAATCCCCAGTACCAAAAACAACAACAACAACAACAACAAAAAAACACACCTGTCCCCACTGGACTCCTCCGTGGGTCTTCGTGAAGCTTCCTGAGGTCTGTCCAGTTGGTCTAACCATCAAACTCATGAACCTTCATTGAGTTACCATAGAATTCTTTTAAACTAAATTATTTAAAAGCATTTCATTACATTAAGAAAACTATTCAACTGTTTCAAACTCATCTTTACAAACTCTATAGGAGGGCTCTGAAGACACGCTGGCTGGTATTGTTATCTGAACTCTGAATCAGGTTTGGTTTGCCCATCCTGTGAACTGCCAATCCCTGACTTCTGTGTTTCTCAGATTCAACTTCTTCACGGGATCAGCCGGCTCTCCTAATAGGATATTTGGCATCTGAATGAGCTTTCCATGTCTACGTGGAGTCCATGGGGCCGGATCTCGCAGCACCTTGCAGGCTGCTGTAAAGATGTCGGCTTTAACTCAGAGCAAGAAGGAGCCACCAGGAAGTTCTGTGCAGAGAGTGACATGCTAGGACATCTGTTTTAAAAGGATCATTCTGGTCAAACCAACAAAATCTTTTAGTGGATTGAATGTGGGGGTTACGAGAAAGAGAGGGGGCAGGGATGCTGTGGAGGTTTCAGTCTGAGCTGGGGAGATTTTAAGGGAAAGAATAAGCTTAATTTTGGACATGTGACATTTGAAAAGCCAATTAAATACCTGAGTGGAGACACAGGCTGACACACACACACACACACACACACACACACACACACACACCACAGCACTTGGAGGGGGCTCTGGGCGACAACTCTAACTCTGTGCATCATCGGCATCAAGAAACAATTTAAATCCCTGACATGGGATGAGCTCACCCACCTGAGTGTCAATACAGGTGGTCCAGGCAAGAGGCCCAAGGCCTAAGCCATGAAGTCGCCAATGCTAGGAGGTTGGGAGATGAGGGCATCAACAAAGGAGACCGAGAAGCCGAGCTGGTGAGTTAAAAAGAAACCAGAACAGGGTGGGATCCTGAACACCAAGTGCAGACAGCGTGTCAGGGTGCAGGGAGCGGTCCGCTGAGTCTAAAAGCTGCTGGGTGATCAAGGAAGATGTGGGCTGAGAATGGACCAGGGAGGTGTTTGGGCACAGTGGTGGGCACAGAAGTCCATCTGGAGTGGGCTAAAGTGAACAAGAGGTGAGGGATCAGAAAGATCAAATGCAGATAATATTAGGAGATTTTCTTTAAAGTGAAAACAGTCGGTGGTGGTTGCTTGGAGGAGTCGAGGGGTCATGAGAGGGTTTTGATAATGAGATAAACAGCAGCATATTTGCATGCTGCAGAGAATGAGCCATCAACCCATGGGGAGAGGTTCCAGTAAGGAAAGGGTGATACTCCTGAGTGTGGTACGAGGCAGTGGGGCCCAAGGCTCTGCTGGAAGGTGTAGCCTCGGTGAGGACTCAGCAAGTTCATTCGTTCCCACGGGAGAGGAGCAGAGGAGCAGTTCAGGTACAACTGGGCAGATGGGTAGGTGGGGAGAGCTTGGGGACATCCTCACCTTGCTTCTTTTCTTCAGTGAAGCAAGCAGCGAAGACCTGGACTGAGGAGTGCATCTGGAGAAGGAGACGGTCCACATCTGAGGAGAGGGGACATAAGTGCTTGGAGAGAGGGTGAGTAAATAGGGTAGGGGACACTGGATGGAGCTGAGGTCAGTGATCAGAAGTGAAAAGTGCAGATTCTGCAGAGGGATGTGTTTTTCTGCAACCACAAGAGTGCAAGCCTGGAGCACACAGGGCCCTGCATTTACCCCATTGCCATCTGGCCATGGGTGTCAAAAACACCAACAAGGGATTGAGGGCACCAAGCATGTCTGCAGTGGAGTTGAGTGCAGTGGGTGGCATTTAGGCCAAGAAAGGATGACAGGGAGAACAGCAGGTGGGTGAAGGGCTGACAGAGGCACCATGGTAGGGGAAGTGAGGGGACACCTGGCATTAAGATGGTGCACTGACAAGTTCTAGGTTCCATCCGTGGCACAGGAGGACAAGTCCATTGCAGGAAAGGAGATCAAGTGCTGAGATGCCAAGGTACAGAGGGAATTTCTATTTAGATATTGCAAGCACCAAAAATGAAGGCAGCAGAAGTGTCAGAACACTGGAAATGAGCCAGGCACTGGAATGATTAAGAGGCACAGGGGTGTGACCCAGAATAGCTGAAACAAGGAAAGGGTACTAGAGATGAAAATATTCTGGAAGTATCAGTGAGGAGCAAGGTGAAAACTGTACTCTCTCTTCAGTGTTGATTTAAAATTAGAAAGAAATAACATGGCCCCCAATGTGAGGAAGCAGGCCCTCTAATTACAGAGCACCATCTATCAGCCAAGCAAAGAGTTCTGAGCCAGTCATGATTACGACATCACTTTCCAGAACATTCCTAGCAAGACAGTGCTTCTGCTCTGACCACCTCAGTCTAATTCTTTCTCATCCAGAGGATCTGAGGGAGTCCACAGTAGCTGGCTCCTACGTCCCAGAAAGAGAGGAAATGCCCGAGACATGTGGCATCCGGTTCTTTAATTTCTCATAAACCGTTCACTTGCAACAGTCCTTGAAAACAGTTGGAAATGTACCATTTGAAGCAAATCTGCTCATGGAACACTTGCTGAACACGCAAAAAGGAGAACCTGGCTGGAATCTGTGACACTGGGCTTTAACTGCATGCTCATCCTCATCACATGATGTCAAATTGAACATGCCAAGGTCACCTGATGCTCGAACTATAGGAAAGCTCTGACCTCAGTTTACTTCCCATTCTGCCACTTTATCCTTTTGTTCTTCTCAAATGTCTCTTTAGAAGTCACAGAGCTATTGATGTATGGAACGTTGCACTCTTGTTCACCGCCCCAAGTAAGGGTAGGAAATCACAGCTGAGGAAACCTAAAAGGAGAAGAAGAGTTGGCTAGAAAAAAACACTTTATTGATAATAGAAAAGCATCTTCCAAGATGTTCTTTGAAGAAAACCAAAGTCAAATGTAATGGCAGAAATTATTTGTCAGTTACTTTTTGTACCAGGCTGATAAACACAGTGGGCAGAAAGTACAGGAAGTGAAGAACATGTTGACCAGGCAGAGCTTGCTCTTTAATAAGAAATAGCTGCCCATTTAAGTTCAAGAAATGAATTCAACATTTGTGCAGCACCAAGTCCAGGCAAGTCAGGTACATGGGCCATGCTCGGAATACAGCGACAACACAGGTCCCTCCAGGCCCTCCAGGGGTCTCATTCCATGGAGAAGACACTGGGCAGGCACCACACAAGGGGCCACAGCAAGGGAAGCCTCCTAGCAAGGGCCTCAGTCATGCTGAAATTGACACAATGTACAATCAAGGACACAGGTTGCCAGTTGCAGGCTATCTGAGCGCATGGAGACAGGAGGAGGGATGATCAGGCAGATGAAGGAGGCAGCACCTCCCAAGGAAGGCCCTGAGTGGAGAAGAGCTGGGTGTATGTAGGAAATAAAAGCACTTCCTAATGGTTAAAGTGAAGGGAGCCAGGGAACCTGGTGGGATTGAGGCCTACAGGAACCAGTCATATGTGTGGCGGGGGGTGTCAGGTAAGGTATGCCAAGGGTTTGCACTAACCCTAAGGGGAAGCCACAGAAAGGTTGTTAACAAAAGACAGACATGACCACTTGTGTGTGTGTGTGTGTGTATGTGTGTGTGTGTGCTGGGATGGAACCCAGAGCCTCACTTAGGCTAAGCAAGAGCTCTCACTGAGATGCACCTCCAGCCTGACATGTCAAGTTTCAGCAAACTGACTCTGGAGAGTAGTTGATAGAAGCAAGCACAGAGGCAGAGAAATCAGAACAAAGTCCATGCTTTAGTAATGACGGAACCATGGATGGGACAGGGAGACCAGAGTGTTGCTGAAGGAGACTGGCAAGTGGACAAACGGATAGGTATGACCCATGAAATCAACAGGACTCAGTGCCTTGATGTCAGGGAGAAGTTGATGATGACAGTCAGGCTTCTTTCTTGACTGACTGAGAGGTGTCCCCCATTGAAATCAGAAACAATGATGGAAGAGCAAGTCAGGGGTTAAAGAAGAGCAAGATTTCAGAGACTTGGGAGGCCGAGGTAGGAGAATTGCAGATTTGAGGCCAGCCTCAGCAACTTAGTGAGGCCTTAAGAGACTTAGAAAGACCCTGTCTTAATACTAAAAAAACAGAAAGACTGGGATGCATCTCAGTAGTTAAGTGACCTTGGGTTTAATCCCTGTTATCCCCAAAAAAGGAGAGCAAGAACCAGGGATGGGGTACCAGAGCTAGCACCAACTCTCTCTCACCAGCCAATTGTGAGCCCTCTGCCCAGCTTCATTCTGTACAGTTGGGCTGACAGGTGGGGTCCACTGTGGGAGTTCCCACAGCATAGAAACAGGCCAGGGCCTCAGACCAGAGCCCCCATCCCCTCCACACCAATCAGGATGCTAAACATTCACTAGCACCACAGAATTGGGATATTTTTGATATTCCCCAAATGGGTTTAAATGCATCTTGTTCCAGACTTGACTTTCTCATTAAGAGAGAAGAAAAACTATTTAGGGTTACCATTAATGATAAATTAAATCTTGATTGAAGTGCTGTTTTTTTTTTTTCCTAGTAGCAATCAGGGTAACTGAAAAAGCACAGAAAAAACCAAGAACATTAAACAGATCAATTGTAGGCAACTGTGTTCAGTAATTCCAAATAAGAAACACATATCCCCTTTGCCTATCTGCAAGGATTTTTAGAATCCTTGTCCCTCAACGAAGGAGGACTGTCCTAAAAACAAAGCATCTGCATCTTCCTGTTGCGTAGCCAATCATAACAGAGCACAGGGGAAGGCAGATAAAAAAGAACATTCGAAGCATGAGCCCTTCCCCGCACAATAGTGGGGGCTTACAGATGTCTTACAGATGAATGAATAATAGTGGGTGGGTGGTGACAGATGCATGAGATGAACCACGGCATAAAGATGGCTTCTGTGAGTCCCAGGGACAAGCCAGGGTTCCTGGGCTTGAAGACATTGAGAAGTCAGGAGTGGCCTACTGACCTAGAGAAGAAAGGACTGACAGAGCAGAGACGGAAGCTCAGAAAAAAAAATACCATGATAATCTTGAGCTGGTAGACACTCTAAAATTTATTTATCTAAAATTTATAAATTGCCCCCTGCCCCCATTTCACTGGGAAAGTGACACAACATCAAGAAAAATGAAAGAGCCTGGAGTGGTGGCACATGCCTATAATCTCAGCAGCTCAGGAGGCTGAAGCAGGAGGATCAAAAGTTCAAAGCCAGCCTCAGCAACTAAGCAAGGCTCTAAGCAACTTAGTGAGACCCTGTCTCAAAATAGAATAGAGAAAAGGGCTGGTGAATATGGCTCAGTGGTAAAGTGCCCCGGAATCAATCCTCAGGACGAAAAATTAAAAAAAGAAAAATAATTGATTGCCACTCTGGGCTGGTTCTGTGTTCATGCCCTCTGTGTCCCTTTCAGCTCTCTCTGCATCTTTGTGCAGCAGGTGTTCTTAACTTCATTTTTCAGGTGAGGATACAGGCTCCAGAGGCGTATCGACTTGCTCAGCATCTCTCAGCAAGTTCACTGCAGTGCAGGGACCAGAAGGCACATTTCCCAGCTCCTTGGTCAGCGCCCTTTCAGAACACCATGGCCCCTCATTCATTCTTGAAACATTCAGTGGGCGTCTATTCTCAAGCACAAGACAGAAACTGTCTCTGCCCCTGAGAGCTGACTTTCTCTAAGGGAAGGCGGGCTTTACACGGATAATTACCAAATGCCAATTGTAGCTGATAGTGCCACTAAGCACAAGGACCTGGTGTAGATAAGAGTATATTCCTAAGAAAAGGAGTGGAGGGAGGCGCCCCTGAGTTGAGAAGAAAGAGGAGCAGTTTTTGAGATAAGAAAGCCACTGAAGAGTTGTAAACAGGATAGTGACAAGATAATATAACTCTTTTAAAACTGCATTTAAAAACTTAAATCATACGTAGATACGTACAGTTTTACATAAATGAAGAATAATAAGAATAATCCTATGTGATTTTGCATAATCTTATCTAGGCTCTTTTTTTTCTTTTTCTTTCCCTTTTTTTGTGGGGGGGCGTAAATGCTCCATCCTTCTAACCCCCTAACAAACTCTACTTCTGTCATCTACATTAACAACTCAGTATTCATCCTTCAGTACTTTTCTTCCTGCTCATATAGTCGCAAAGATTATTATCATGTATTTGCATATCCATGTAAGGGATCAGCCAATGTTTAATAAAACACTGTTTTCATGCAGTGTTTTACATCCTGCCTTTGTCATTAATAATATCTTGTGAGTCCTACCCAATCAACTGGTATAGCTATAATTTACTCTTTTTAATGGCTACACAATATTTCAGGGTGTGAACAGATCATAATTAATCTGCCATCGAGCCCTGGCAAACACCCCTTGTGTCCTAGCTTTCTGTGCTGCAGTGGCACTGCAGCAACTACCCTTGTGTATGTGTCCTCATGTATTTACGGTTTCATATTTATAGGACAATGTCCCAGGAAGGGCGTGGGGTTGCTCAATCAAAGAGCAAATAGATTTTTTAATTTAATAGAAACTGCCACACTGCCTACAGAAAAAGACTTTTGCAATTTCCATTTCCATTAGTAATGCCCGAGTCACATTTTCTTTGTACTCCTACCAGCATTAGATAATTTTTTTTCACACTGAACTATTGGATATAAAGTGACATTTCGTTGTTATCTGAATTTGCATCTTCCTAACCTTTATAAATTTAAGCATCTTTTCTGCTTGTTGATAATTTGGATTTCCTTTTCTGAGAACTGTCTTTTCATAGCCTTTGCCATTTCCCCACCCCTGGCAATCAGGTTGCTTGTCTTTTTCTTGTCAAAGTTTCAAAGCTCCTTCTATGGTATGAACTTTTTTGTTATCACTATTATAATTTTTTTCCAAACCTGTCTTTGACTACTGACTTCATTTAATATTTATCTTCCATACAAAGATTCTAAATTTTTACATAATGAAAATGTCTATTTTTTCTGCTTGTGACATGGGAGAACCTGTGGGTGGGGTAAGATGAAGAGATCAGCCAGGAGGCAATACCAGCACCCTGGGCAGTGACTGATGATTGAACTGGACAGGGGGTATCATGGTGCAGGCAAAGAGGTATCTGGGAGGTAGAATCGGTGGGACTGGGTGACTGGTAGCATGTGGGACCTGAAGGGGGCTTAGAACTCTGGCTTTCCCCTAGATGGGTGAAGCCATTTCCTATGAAAGGGAACCCAGCAGGGGACAGGTCTGGGCCAGGAGACCAGGCTCTCAGTTAGGGACACTGTAAGTGTGAGAAGCCTGTAAGACATCCAAGTGGAGATATCCAGTGGCTGCTGGTGCATGGGTCTGGGGCTCATAGCAGAGGATGCAGATTTGGGAACCATCCTGCTTGTAGTGACTAGGGAGGCTGTGGGGACCATCACCTAGGGAGAGCGCATGAGGTGGGAAAGGACGGCCTGGGCAACCCTTTAAAGGAGAAATACACCTGGGCAAAAGAGACAGAAAATGGCCTGACAAGCAGGAGGAAGACCAGGAGGGAATGACGTCACAACTCCAAGAAAAGAGACAACATGTAGAGATTTGACTGAATAAAACACACTAGCAGTACAACTCAGATAAGAGGGAAAGTCGCAAGAAAATTGAGATGTAAGCAGAATTAAACACACATATGCATGCATGTTCACAACTTATTTTTAGGTGTTCTTGGAAAGCCTGAAAAGAAATACACCAGAATATAAACTGTGTTTTCATTGGATGGCAGCATCTGGGTAGCATTTGTTCCAGACGTAAAGAGTAAAACCAGACTACAAACTACATAAAAGTATATGCACGATGATATTCATTTTTTTTTTTTTTGAATCAGGGATTGAACTCAGGGGCACTCGACCACTGAGCCACATCCCCAGCCCTATTTTATATTTTATTTAGAGACAGGGTCTCACTGAGTTGCTTAGGGCCTTGTTAAGTTGCTGAGGCTGGCTTTGAACTTGCGATCCTCTTGCCTCAACCTCCCAAGTGCTGAGATTACAGGCGTGCGCCACCACGCCTGGCTACAATGCTATTCATTTAAAAATTATCTATAGCAATTAAAGAAACACCTAGTGAATAGCTCAATAATTTAGTATTATGCTATAAATTACTATGTACTATGTAGCTACTTTAAAAAAAAAAAAAAAAACCCAGGAGGGCTTACCCTGGAGCTACATCCCCAGCCCTATTTTTTATTTTGAGCCAGGGACTCATTAAGTTGCTGAGGTTGACCTTGAACTTGTGATCATCCCACTTCAGCCTACTGAACCAAGATTACAGCCATACAACACTGCTCCCAGCCTATAGCTACTTTTCAAAAAAAGTATAGACTATCCTTTTACTTTTGAGAGTTTGGAAAATACCTTAAGAAACAAAAATCACAGAACAATATGTACAGAATAGTCTCTTTTAAAAACTACAAAGAGGTCTATGGATACATGTGTCCATGAATCTTCATGCCTGGGGTTTGCTTTGTACTTTTCAGACAGTAGAGAGATACTCTAAATTATTAACAGCGTTTACTTTTAAAGACAGATTGTGGTGATGTTGTGAGATTTCCATCTGTGACCTCACTTGCTACTCCATAAATGTCATATTTGATGATTGTGTTAATTTTAGGGACAAATCTCATAGTGCTATTATAATATAAAATTATATCAAGTCTTTAAAAATAAATAGAATTGTTCAACCAAGAAGAGCAATTGTTAGAGATGATCTTTAATGCTAATATTGGCCTCTATTTTTATATGCATGGCCATGTCCATCATTTCCTCTTGACAGCAGTCTTCTGTTGTCTTTCCAAGACTAACCCTAAAATAAATTGCTGATAAGATAATTTCCAGTGAGGAAAGAGAAGATAAGAAAGGTTGTATTTTTCCTAAAAGGTCACAAATCCTGAATGAATGAATGAATGAATGAATGAATGAATGAATGAATGAACACACACACAAACAGCAGGGAAGGAAGGGAGTCTGCAGTGAGCTGGTTACTTTACCCGTAGCAGTGGTCAGAAGAGACCCAGAGTTGCTACCTAATTATGCATTGTGCAGAATAGAAAGTACCCAGATTGTGGAGCCAGACTGGCCCAGGGTGGAGCCCCCAAAGCCTCGGTACACGTCTCCTTGGCATTAATGGTGATACAATAGAAATCATAATGCTTGCCACAAAAGCTTGCTTTGAGGTTGAGTACAATTGGAGAGTCTGCACACTGCCTGACACAGAATAGGCTTTCCCTGGGGGTTTTTCTTTCCATGAATCAGGCCAACATCAAGGCATTATCTGCAGTAAATTCACTGAGTGAGAACTGAACCTGAAGTGAGTTTTTACTGTTTAAGGAGAGAGAGATGGAGGCAAGGAAGGAAATAATTTTACCAGGGATAGTCTGAGCAGAGTTTCCTGATAGCTAGATTTTAAAAAAAATCATTAGAGGCCTACTTGTTTTAAAGAATCTTGAGTATTATTCTTCTTTTAAACACTAAAGGTATGAGGAAAACTAATACCTAATGAATTATACAGGCACAACTCTTGTTTTAAGTATCTTGTTGCAATGACTTTACAAAATATCAGTACTCTGATTTTGATAGTTCTTATTCTACAGCTTGAAGTCATAAATGGAATTCAATACCTCTGCACATGAGGTGTCCAGATTTTTATTTAGAAAATGTGATTACCATATTTTTTAACTATGGAGTTGATGAATGAGACTGTCCCCAACCCCCAGCCACAAATTCCTCTGCAAATTTTTACATGGGTCTTAAGGTTTAGACCGATGGCTGTTTTCATTTTATTTAATCTCACGCTTGCACAGTGCTTACTTAGAGACAAACTAATCATTCTTCTAGAATTTGAGTGACAGGTTTCCTTTGAGTTTCTTCTTAGCAATGAGCAATGTTATTTTAAAATACTTCTTTATGTTCAACATTTCCTGCAGATTTTAGCAGTTAAAGTTAAAAAAAAATCATTTGATAAAAACAGTCCCCTAAATGTTTCTGTACCTAAATATATAAATCTTGGTATTTCCTTTTTGAATGAGTGACATCATAATACAGATTGGGCTAAAGTCTTGTTCCAGTCCTGGGAATAGCAGGGTCAGGGGCTGTTTTGGTTCTCAAGTGAGCAGATGGCATTTTCCTCCAGCTGTGGGATTGTGATCACAGCCTCGATCCTCCCACTACTCTAGATCTTTGCATCATAGCTGACTTCCAGTTGAGGCTCACGGGAGGATGAGAAGATGTGGCAATTGGGAAAGTCAAGTTTCTCTCTACATGCATGCACACACATTTGTAGAACAAAGGACCAGCCAATCTCAAATTTCTAGGCCTGCATCGATATCAAATGATCTTCCAGATTCAATCCATAAATTCTCAGATTAGTCACTCCCAGTTATGAGGGTAGGAAATAATCTCACCAGGTATGTAGATAACGAAGAAGAGGAACATAGTCTTTTTACACAAGCAAATATGGTGCAGCTTATTTCTTTAACCTAGTTCTTTATAAATCTAATCCAATGATCCCAAGGCCAGCTCAGCCTCAATGATAATATTTAACAGCAGCAGCAGCACAAACATTTACTGAGGGCTTACTGCGTGCCAAGCACTTGTTCCAAGAGCTTTATACATGCTAACTCATTTAATCCTCAACTCAACTCTGTGCAGTAGTTATTAGTCTTTCATTCATTCACCAAACATTGGTGGAGTCCTTCTTATGTGCCAGGCACTATAATAATAATCAGTAAGCAGTGAACAAAGCAGACGGAATCCTCTCCCTCTTGGAATCTGTGCTGCAGTGTGGGGAAGGACACAATAAACAAGAAAGTAAATATCTTCTGTGGTGGGTGGTATTGAGTGCTACTAAGAAAAATAAAGCTGAATATGGGGGATGAGTTTGTTGAATGTGGGGAGACATAAATCAGCATCTGAGCAGAGCCCAGAAAAAATAAGAGTGTAAGCCTGAGACTATCTGGGAAAGAATATCCAAAGGTAAGAGCCACCAGGTTGCAGATGAGGAAACTGGGCTCAGAGAAGTTCTGCAGACAGCAGTCACTCAGGTGGTCAGGGGCAGAGCAGGTCAGCATCCTGACTTGGGCAGCTGTTGGTATTAGAGCTGTTGGTTAGGCCACTCCTCATCTTTCCTTGTCAATTCTCCCCATATACTATCCAGTTAGGGACTTCTGTTGCTATGACGGCTCAAGGCAGAAATCTGCTGGTTTCAGCCCTCACGAGCCTGCGTAGCTTCCCTGCCTCCATCCATTTCAGACTGAAACTGTGGCCATCTGCCTCCCAACAGGCAATGAACCCTGGTCCCAGAGATCTAAGAACTTCTGGAGACTGCCTCACATGCTGGAACCTCCCCAGTTGTCAATCTGCCTCTCAGATGGCTTGTCCAGAAGTGGCCCCTTGGTTCTCCACATTGGCTTCCTTTTGTGCTGTTTTCCTCATGCTGAAATAACTTCCTTTTTCTCTCTTGTTCTTGCACTTCAAGTCCTTCTTTCCCAGGCTGTTTTTCTCCAGATCTGTGTGGTCCAGTACAGCAGCTATAGCCACATGCAGCCAGTGAGCAGTGAAACGTGGTTAGTATGACGTGAGATGTGTTCTGTGAAGAAAATACACAGCCCACTCTGAAGACTTAACATGAACAAGTGGAATAAAACATCTCTCATTAACTTTTTCTATTAACTACATATTGAAAATATTGTGGAAATAGTAGGTTAAATAAAACACATTATTAAAATTAATTTCAGCCTGGTACAGTGGCTCACACCTTTAATCCCAGTGGCTTGGGAGGCTGAGGCAGGAGGATTGCAAGTTCAAAGCCAGCCTCAACAAAAGCGAGATGCTAAGCAACTCAGTGAGACCCTGTCTCTAAATAAAATGCAAAAATAGGGCAGGGGATGTGGCTCAGGGGTCTAGTGCCCCTGAGTTCAATCCCCAGTACCTGTCCCCCATAATTAATTTCAGCCTGGTATGGTGACGCATGTCTGCAATTCCAGCAGCTTAGGAGGCTGAGGCAGGAGGATCACAAGTTCAAAGCCAGCCTCAGCAACTTAGGCCCTAAGCAACTCAGTAAGACCCTGTCTCTAAGTGAAATGTAAAAAGGGCTGGGGATGTGGCTCAGGGGTTAAGCATATCTAGATTCAATTCCTGGAGCCAAAAAATAATTTTTATTTCACCCATTCCATAGTATGTTTCTATTTGTCCACTCAGCACACCCACATCCCATGGTTCTCCAAGGCCATATTACCTCTGACTGCTCACGTCTTAGATCTAGCTGAGACCTACGGCATGCCTTGGGGAATAATGTTCTTACTACAGCTATTTAAAACTCTGTAAGTCTTTGAAAATTTATCCTCCAAAGTCTGACTCAAGGTAATTCAATACACTATTGATCATTTCATTAAAATTCCTTTAAAATCCCTGCTATTTTGGAGATACTCTGTTTGTAGTTGGGAAACTCCATTGCAGCTAATTTATGATGCCACAGCCTCATTAGTTTCTTATTAACCTGAATTCCTTGCTTTCTGAATGTATGTATTAAGCTTCTTTTTTTGCCTCTAACTTTTAACTGTTAGATAGGGGAAATGGTCAAGACACTACGGACCTGTAAGCCCAGTGGAAATTCAGGCACTAGTCTCAAGCAACATCTTGCAGAACATTATAAAAAGGGTGCGAAGGTCACTGGAATCCAACAAGGGTACTTTCCTGAGAACAATCCTATCAAAAGAATCTGGATCCCTCCATGGATACCTGGTTTGAGGTCAAGGTCACAAAGAATAACCTTTAAACTAATGGCTCCAACTGGAGACAGGGAACACACATAAATTTCAGTGATTCATGCAAAAGGTCCCCTCACTTCCACTGGTTTCACATTGAGCCCCTGACCTCAAGGACTCAATAAGTGACCAGCACAGTCACCAGCAGCTGCAGAAAACAGGAAGGCCACAGGACACAAAGGCAAAAAATTTTAAAAGAAACTAGGTCGCTGGTGCAATGGCATATGCCTATAATCCCAGCAACTGGGGAGGCTGAGGCAGGAAATCATAGCAACTTAGCAAGACCCTAACTCAAAAGGTGGAGTGGAGGAGCTGGGTGTGTTGTAGTAGAGCAACCCTGGGTTTAATCTCCAGTACCAAAAAAAAAAGAAATCAGGTCAATCAGATTGCCTAGAAGGTAACTGAGAGACATTTTCCTCCCAAGCTGCTGGTGAGCAGGCATTGAAAGCCTACTTCAAAGAGGAACTGCAAAAGTGTTTTCTCACAGTTTTCTGGGGACGGTCTCATTGTCTTATAGTCACACTTCATTGTCTGGGAAAAAGGAAAGGGTTGTTTCCCTGGCTTCACTTGCAGACCTGAGAGGGAAGGTTTGTTCTGTGACTGCAGAATCTGCAGGGTGGCCTTCTGTTCCAGAAGTTTCCTGCACTACAGAAGAAACAACCTGGGGAGAAACCAGAGGCAGAAAACTTGTGCAAAGAAGGGCTGACCATGCAAAGAAGCTCTCTGCTTTGAAATAGAGAACCCCAAACCTAGCCAGGGCCTGGAGTTACTCAAGAAGTGTCAGTCTGTGAGGTCAATAAGTAAAAGCCTAGATCTGATTCTTAAAAAGTGCTTCTAAGTCTTTCAAAGTTTCTGAAAGATGCCCATCCAAATTAAACCAAAAATCATGGTAACAAATGCAATGAGAAAACTTGATTAGATACTTAATTTTTTAAAAAAGACATTCATGTGACAATTGGGGAAATCAGAATCAGTTTAGAAGTCAGGTCATGGAATTATTTTTCAGGCATTATAATATTGTTGGGATTATGCAAAAATATCCAGCAGTGAAGTGTGGTTGCCCAGAGAGTATCCATAGCAAATGCTAGTGATAAATAAATATGTAAATAAACTCCTATTCTGAATTCTACACCCATTACGAATTATGATATGGAATACAATTTTATGTGATTGGTAATTGTGCTGGGCTGGACAATTTCACGTTCTAGTAAAATTACATTGGACAATGTCTACAGGTCATATACAAGACAAAAATCCCAACTGTACCAATCTTTGAAAAAGTTGCTCATCAAATCCTGGGCTGGTGTGCAACTCGGCAGGTGAGGGCGTGGATTTTGATTGACACAGACCTGGGCTCAAGTGACTCTGTTATTTGCTGTGTGAACTTGGTCCTAAGCCTTGTTTTTCTTTTTAATAGTTTCTTATAAAACTGATGTGACAATTAAATGAAAACAAAAAATCTAAAATACTACACTCACCACCTGACACAGTGTGTGCGTAATCCCTGTCGGTGTTATTTACACCCCTTCATAACACTGGGCCTGGTTTTCTGATAGGACCATGCAACGCTGTTCTGGCTTGGATGACCTTTTCTAATTGAAAACACAGACTACTTGCATCTTGATGGCAGCAGAGCATCGGAACACATCTCACAGAATAATGTGAGATGACATCAAATGGAGAAATACTTGATATACCTTATCATCTAACATCCAGATTTAACAATCTGTACCATCCAAGAGAAAAAACCAATGAAAGGAAACATTTTTTAAAAAGTAATATGGTTCCTTCACACAAGGGACTTAAAACTACCTAGGGAGATAGCTGGCAAGATAAAAGATCCACAGCAGCATAAGGCGAAATTAAGAGCTAAATAATAAAATAGCTCATGTTCTTGGACTCTCGCTACCTACACAGCGCTACCTGCATCCTCTCCGGGTGTTGCCTCACTTACTTAAGCCGGCAGCAAACCCTCCCAGCTCCACCTTCAGCACACATCCAGAGGCCCCCACCTGGTCCTCGCCTCCTTTGCCTATGGCCGGTGCTCAAGGTATTGCTTTTAACCTCTTATGTAGTCCCTCTGCACCTCCCGTGCTCCCCAATACAAGTCTCCATTACTGTCCTCCACCCAGCATCCAGAACAGTTCCTTTAAACACTCGAGTCGTCATTATTTCACTCCTCTTCAAAACCCTCTAAAACTTGGCCTTTCCCTGGGAATAAAAACATCGAAGTCTTTAAAAGGGCCCATAACATTTTATCTACAGGATTGATCCTGACTGCTTTTACAATGTTATTTCTTACTTTTCTTCCCCACAATGGTTTCCGTGAAAGTTCTTAAATACCTGAGACTTATCTCAGGGTCTCTGCTTCAGCTGTGCTCTCTGGAATACTATTCCCCTAGAAAACCGCATGAGCTGCTCTCTCACTTCCTTAAGCCTACTATCAACTACCACCTATTGAAGAGACCTTCCCTGATCACACTATACTACAAACTCCCACATACTGAATGAGTTACCCCATCCGTGAAGTATTATGCAGCTTTGAAAATAAAATGAAAATGATTGCTATGAACTGATTTTACAGGTCCGTGATTAAGTGACAAAAACAAGGTACAAAAAAGTACATGAAGTATTGCCTTATTTAAGAACGAGAGCTATAAATAAACATGTATCCGTTTATAACTGCAAAAAGAAATAGGAGAAATAAAACAAAACCAAATATTTTCTGCTATTGGGGAAGTGTGGGAATAGGAGTTCTCTGAGCATGTCCTTTTTTCTCCCCATTTATTTTCAACACAGAGAGGTTAAGCCTCTTAATTTAATTTGGCATTCACCTTCACGATCACCTCCCTGTGTCTATCAAATAACATTACAATCTTCTAATTATTTCCATTACAGTTTCTCACATTTTTCTAAGCAACTTGCAGTTGCCTGAATATCCAGCAAGTCCAGGATAAAAGACAAACAAAGCAATTACCAGAATCACTGCATCACAATATGATGAATGTAAAAGCTCATCATACTTGCCTCTGAGTAGTGACAGGTGTGCATCTTCACTTACCCATCTCTATGGGAACCGAAGGGAACTTGCATCCGAAGTTAGTCTAGTGACATTAGACCTGTCTTTTGCAGTTTCTATTATTAAATGCCTTACTCTTTCATAGCATCCTTCCAATCAAACATTTTTGTGTCAAACTTGAGGGCCTAGATGCATATTAATTATTTTTACTGTTCTCAAAAAATACTAGTGAAGATGGTCACTTGTACTCTGCCAAAATCAGCCTGTCACACGTATAAGTCCAGACCACGTCCATCCTGGGAGCACAACTTAGAGCTGACTGGAAACGTGTGGTTATGGGACCATCACCAGGAGTACAGAGAGAAAGAGAAGTGGAACCTACAACACCGTTTTCTCATAATGTGATCCTTGAAGTCATTGGAGTGACACTGCTGTAGTAGGGTGGCCAAGCAGCCGTGAGAATAGCAACAAGTTTTCCAGAATATCTCTTTTCAATTTAGCTCAACACCAGTTACTGAGGGAACTGTACTTTTAGGTCCTTTTTGGGGACCACAGTCCAGTCCTCCTGCAGTGCTGGCTTCCCACGGAAGCACGACTCCAGCGTTTGTCTTTCACTCTGGTGACCAAGTGGGTCATCTGCAGCACTTGAAAGGGCCCTTCTCAGCACAGTGACAGCATCTTTCCTCTGGAAGACTTTTATATAGACCAAGTTGCCCAGTTGTGAGATGTGACGGACTTCTTCCCAGAGGTCCTTCCAGATCTTTATGATGTAGGAATTTAAGACTCAGGGTTTCTCACTGAGAAGCGGTACTCCCCCTGTTTGAATTCCAAGTCACAGAGCAACTGGAAACATATCCTTCCTCCAATCCTCCATCTTGAATCTCTGTGAGCATGTCTTTTTCTATGATTTGAACCATTATTAATAATTTTTTTTGGTACTAGGTATTGAACTCAGGGGCACTCGGCCACTGAGCCACATCCCCAACCCTATTTTGTATTTTATTTAGAGACAGGGTCTCCGAGTTGCTTAGGGCCTTGCTAAGTTGTTGAGGCTGCCTTTGAACTTGTGATCCTCCTGACTCAGCCTCCCAAATCGCTTGGATTACAGGCCTGCGCCACCATGCCCTGATCATTATTAATATTTTACATGATAAAAATTAAATCAAGGGAGAAACTCCTGAAGTTGAATAGAAATGGAAGCAAATTAATGTAACTGTTTGCTAAATTGATAAAATGACCACATAGAAGAAAAAAAGAGTAACTTTTGAATATGGTGTTCTATACCTCATCACTTGTCTACCTTGAAGAGTACAAAGAAATGCTAAGAAATGTTTGACTTCATTTAGTATATTTACGGCTGGGAGTGCTATTGTATGCTTGTAAAAGGATTTCAAGATAGATCAGGAAAACCATACTGAGGATCCTAGGGAAGTTCTCCCTGAGGGAGAGGGGAGATGATACACATGGAATGGAGAAGACGCAGAACTGATTTGTTCAATTCATCTTAGACATATTAGGATAAAGTCATTCGTTGTAAAAACTCTCATTTCTCAGCTCTGACAACTGACAGACCCGAAAAGCAATGACTCCAGTTGCCTGGAGTATGCCTAGTAACCAGATCTTGATTTCTAAATATTATCACCAACTAAAGGAAACCAGGAAATGAGTCCAGAAGATCTTTCTAGGTCCCAAAGGTAAGGGTAAGTGCTCAAAAACTGACTGGATTGTGGCAAAGGGACTCTGATGCTTACAGAGGTTCCCATTTGTCAGATTTGAGATCACAGAGCAGTGAAATGAATGAGGACAGATAGATTTCTTTTTAAAGAAATGCATGAGTTCATACTAATGCTTATAAAATAGAATGAGATGGGTGTATATAAACCATTGGATGAAAGATTGTTGGGGAACAGGATCTTCACTCAATCTCAAACATCACATGATAAATTAACCTCAAAGTGTCACATGATAAATTATCACGACTAATTATCATCTCAGTACCACAACTGAGAAATCTAGTGGACTTCACCTTAACCCAACTATCAACGCTGGCAACTCAAATAATGGAATCCTGATCAGATGTGCCTGATGTGATGCTCTGAGAAAGACTCAAGATTCCTGTGAAATATTGCTGCTCAGAAGTGTTAGTACCTAACCATGAGGAAACAGATTATCCAAATCCAGGATCGTTCTGCAGAACAGCTGGCCCAGACTCCAAGACTGGTGGTGTCATCAAGTACAAAAAAAGAGAAAAAAACAAATTTGCAACAGGTTTAGATTATTAAAAGGCTTGATTATCAAATACTAGCATTGGCTTCTGGACTCGAACAGAATACAGTATTGTATCAATACTATATATAGTATAGTATAGTCAATTCTCTAGGTTCTTGTCCTTCCAAAAATGTTTTAATTATGAATTGAAAATATTCAGGGGAAAAAACCTTGCATCTGTACTGAAGATGCAGACATTTTTCCTTGTCATGATTACCCCAAAATAATTACACAGCATTTACATTATGTTAGGTATTATAAGCAATCTAGAGATGATTTAAATGGGAGAATGTGTGTAGGTTATATGCACACATACCATTTCATATAAAGGACTTGAGCACCTGCAGATTTTGTTATTCCTGGGGGGATTCTGGAACCAATCTCCCATGGACACCAAGGGACAACTCTTCTTCCTGGTTGTGACAATGATTCTGTGGCTTGTTAGACAATGCTCTTATTCTTAGGAGATGCATGTTGAATTATTTCAGGGTAAGGAGTCATGAGGTCAGCGACTCTCTGGTGGTTTTAAAAGAAAGCGTGTACGTGTATAAAAAGAAAAACAATAAATGTTATGAAATGTGATGTGATTCAAGGAGAAAAGCGTACTAGTATTTGCGAGGCAGGCACTCTACCAACTGAGCTACGTCCCCAGCCCCTGTTATAGTGTTTTGAAGTGCTCCGAAAAATTAAAAAACTAAAAATAAGCATTAACAACTTTGTCTCCTTTTTCCTTTGCTTTACTAATTTCTGTATTGTATTTACCACCATCCAAACTCTATGAATTTACTTGTTTATTGACTGATTGTCTCTCTGCCTTGCCATGTTGAGAGCTTCACAAAGTCTGTGCCTTGTGGGTCCCCAGGTCCTCATACAGTACCTGACACATAGTTGATACTTAATAAATATTTGTCCACATTACTGTCTTTTCTCTCAGGTGAGTGGTGCACACTTCAAAGGTGAAGCCACTGAGGTACACTGCAGTTAGCTAACTCATTCAAATTCATACCAGGTGATAGGGGAGACAGGGTTCAAAGCCAGTGTCTGACTCCAGAGTTGGTTCTGTCAACGTTGGTGTTTGGAAGCTCCCTGGAAGGCAGATTCAGTCCCCAAAAGAATCACTGCTGACAAGAGCATAGCACTCAGTCCTGTCCTTATTTTAAGGCCTATGCTGAGCAGATTACAAATATATGCTTGCAGAAAGAAATGACCTCAGAATGAATACATGAATTAAGTGGGAGGCCCACCATGAAGGGGCTGTTCAAAGAATTTTCTGCAGGATTTGGGGCTTGGCGCGTTAACTGGGTTTGCAGTGAAAGAGCGCACACAGGTACAGGCAGTGTTGGCCAACGTACACCGAGTGAGACCAGCCCACCTGGACGAGAGCTATCTTGCCTGTTTAGCCTCTGCATTTCTTCTTCCTTCTTTTCTATATGACATCACCTCTGTTCTTTGGGTCCTGTGATGCTAGTCTTTCTTGACCTCCTTGCCTCCAATTTCTCTTGCCTATAGTCCTTCCTTTCATTGCTGCCAGAATATTCTTCCCAGGCAGGTGGTTTAGTCCCATCAGGTCCATAAATAGCTCTACTTTGCTTGCAGAAGAAAATGCAAATGCCTTCACGGGACATTCTGGGCTCCCTATCATACCTCAAGCTCTCTTGGGCACACAGAATGACTCTCCATGGCCCAAGTTCACTCTGTATTTCTGGCTTGTTTACATGGTCTCCTCTCTGGGAATCTGGTATGGTTCAGATATGAGGTGTCTCTCTAAAGCTACTATTAATACAGAAATATTCAGAGGCAAAATCACTGGATTGGGAGCTGTGACCTAACCAATCCATTCT
>JAJEJO010001736.1:297226-354848 GCA_020662805.1 Glaucomys volans
CTGGATTGGGAGCTGTGACCTAACCAATCCATTCTGGTTTAAATGGAATGACTGGGTAGTAACTGTCGGCAGATGGGGCATAGCTAAAGGAGGGGGGTCACTCAGGTGTGACCTGGAAAGACTGTTCTTCCTGCAGTCCCTGTCTCTTCCTCTCCCTTTCTCCTTCCTGACCCTGCCATGAACTGAGCAGCTTTCCTCCGCTGGGCACTTTCCCCATGATGGGATGCCTCACCTTGGGCCCAGAGCAATGAAGTTTACCCATCTATGGACTGAGACCTCTGAAACCATGAACCCCCCCAATAAACTTTTTGTCCCCTAAGTTGTGCTGACTAAAACAAAATCTTTTTCCATGTTGTCATATGTCCACATACCACCTGCCCTCAAAGGTTGTTGCTTCACAAACGTACTCAATTTCACAAGAGAAGTCACTTCCTTCCTTCTGCACTCCCAGGACACATGCTTCTTTACCTCATATTGTAAGTACTTTTGAGCAAACCTCACCCCTCTAGGCTGACCTCTGAGAATGGACATATCCCATGGCATACAATACATATTGAACAAATGAATGGAGACAGAAAATTGATCTGACGGCCATAAACAAAGGCCTTCAGCAGGGGAACCCTCAAGGAAAGGTGAGCAACCAACAAGGGGGTCATTGTGTGCTCCTCGATCTGGCTGTGACTTGCCTGGAAGAAGTGGATGGGGGTGGGGGGTAAAGATTGAGACAAAGATAGCTATTTCCCGGGGCCAATGTGACAATGTAATTAAAGCAGCAGCATGGAAGGCATAGAAAGTTCTAGACACTGGTTCTTTTATGTTTTGAAGTGAGGAGAAAGGAGCAACAGCCACACTACTTAGGAATCCTGAGGTGAGGCCATTGCTCACTCACTCTGGTGTCTCTTATCTCTGTGACATAGTTCAGAAAAGTCACAAGAGGCTGGCCAGAGGACAGGAGGGGAGGGAAGCAGGGAGAATGAGCCAAATTTGGTACTTTGGGCAGGCTGGACCAGGTCTGGGTGAGTTCACAGGTTGGGGAAGCAGACATGAGGTCCACTTAAGTCCTTGGAGAAGTTACCTCAGGAGGCAGGAGAAGTAACTTAGTCACTTGTGAAGTCACACCCTCCTGGAGGAACTCCAGGTGGGAAGACGAGCCCAGTGATGGCTGAGAAGGCTCCCCCAGAGAGAGGAAAACACCCAGACAGCACAGGAGCCCAGTCCCTTTCTTCCTTAATAGGACGTGTTACCTGACCTGGGTCTCACCTGCTCACCACCCACAAGCCAATACCCTTGAGAGAACTGTCAGGGAGGAAATCAGTTTTATTCAAGGCTGGCTCTGAAAAGAGGAGGGGCTACTGTGCTCAAAGCTCTATCTTAGAAAACTCAGAGGCATAAAGGCTTTAATAGGCAGGGAAAGACGGGGCAGAGGGGCAATGGACAGGAAAACTACGTCGAGCCAGGTCTTAGTCACCCATGGTTTGTCTCCTTTTTCACTTTTTTTTTTTTCTCCACCCCACTCTGGCTAGAATTAGACCTCCTGGGACTTGTTCCTGTAGCTCTTTAGGCAGGCCTATTACTCTTCTGCAAACTAGACCTCACAGCAATGTACGTACTTTGTGTTGGTTGGTGCACAGATCTAAAGAGTAAGAGCTGTCACATATTCTGATGTAATCTGAAGACCAACCAGATGTTCTGAGTTCTGCAAATCTAAAGAAAGATTATTGAGCCATTAACATCTTAACCACCTACGGGCAGTTTGGGCAAAGGAAGAGAGAGATGTCACCTGCAAAGGGCAGTTTGCAAAGGAGCAGCCAGATGCCTAAGAACAAAATTTCTTCCTGATTGCACAAGGGCACTTCAGCAGGGAAACAACTTTTTGTGAAAAGGCTCCTACAGGCTGAGGTTCTGTTGGCAGCCTTCCCACCTGGCCCAAGTCCTGGGGCCACCAACAGACCAATGCTGCCCAGGGACCCCAGGGAAGGCCTCCACTCACTGAACCCTAGCAACCACAAGCCATGTTGAGGACCCCAGGGTATGTGGCCTGTGGCCAGTGCTTCCAGTCAGCCTGGACACCAGGGGCTGGCAGGCAGGTGCAGCCTTGGTGGTGGTTTGTCAGTAAGACTCCTCCATCTGACCCCCGCCCTTAGCCCAGCACCATGCACATTCCTCTTCTTCCCTGCACAGGTGGAACCATGTGGCTCCTAGGCCAGCTCTGCCCTGTGCCTGTCCTTCCCTTTCCCTTGCTGGGTCCTTCTCATTCTGATGCCACTCCACCCACGAACATTTTACCAGATTAATCATTCCATCCACATCCCCAGCACTCTTCCTTAGCAGTGGAGGCGACTCGAGACGGATGGTTGGAATGAGACTGTAGCTCCAGGAAAGCTGGGTCCTACTCCCTGGCACCTGAGGTGGCAGGAGGGCGGCTCAAAGCACTGTATTCCTCCAGCACTTCCTGGCAGCAGGAGCAGCTTGACACTAGCTTTTCCTGCCACTTATTCAGTTAAGGGACCCTGGAGAAGACAACCTCCTTGAACTTTTCCTCAAACATTGAAAAGGAAAGGGGACATTTGGGACAGCTGTTGGAAACTGTGGGGTTACCAGGTGCTCCCCTACACCAGCGGCTGGGGTTGTCAGCCCTGATTTCTCCCTTCTCTTTCCTGTTTGGTCTCCTCTCTTTTCTTGCATCTCAGCCTGACCTGTTCCTCAGACTGAGGCATCAGACCATTATATCCCTTGTGATTTGGCCTCCCCAAATCCACCTAGGCTGCAGTAGGCACTTAGGCCTCCCCTCCCCTGGCTTAGTCTTGACTGGCTCGCCCTTCCCCTCATAGGTCTTCAGGCCAGATTCCTATTCCCACACCAGCTCCTCACATCCACTTCACTGTCTGTTCCTAGTTTTGCAGACAAGCATTGGATTGCCTCTGCCAGGTTGAGGGAGTTAACTCTTTCTTGGGGGTATTGGGGATTGAACCCAGGGGTGCTAAACCACTGAGCCACATAGAGACAGGGTCTCTCTAAGATGCTAAGATTGGCTTTGAACTCACAAGCCTCTTGCCTCAGCCTCCTGAGTGGCTGGGATTACAGGTGTGCGCCACCGGGCCAGCTGAGTTAAGAGAACTCTTGGTTATCCTGTGAGCAGGACTGTTCCCACCAACAGGAATCTGCAAATCTAAGAGCAACTCCTATGGCAAGCTGAGAAACTGAGTGGAAGTGTGCTTTCTTACCACCAGTATCTCCATTATACTCAGGGTTTTTTGTTTTTTCTTTTTTTGTACTGAGGATTGAACCCAGGGGTGCTTAACCACTGAGCCACATCCTCAGCCTTTTTTTTTGTTTTGAGACAAGTCTCACTAAGTGGCTCAGGACCTCACCAGATTGCTAAGGCTGACTTTGAACTTGTGATCCTCCTGCTTCAGCCTCCCGACTGCCGGGATTGTAGGTGTGCACCACTGTACCCGGTTCTTTTTTTTTTTTGTGCCAGGGATTGAACCCAGGGGCACTTAACCACTAAGCCACATGACCAGCCCTTTGTCATATTTTATTTAGAAGCAGGATCTCACTGAGTTGCTTAGGGCCTTGCTCAACTGCTGAGGCTGGTTTTGAACTCCCGATCCTCCTGCCTTAGCCTCCCGCGCTGCTGGGATTACAGGTGTATGCCACCACACCCAGTTTATCCCCAGATTCTTGACATACTGGAATCATACTGCAGGAATTCACAAACCATTTCTTAAATTAGTCCCAGTATCTTAAAAAGTATCTCTATCAGTGAAATTTCTGGAACTAATGTCCTGTCCCATGAAACCGTCTACCGGAAGACTTTTCTGTCATCCATAGATAATGGTACCCAAATGGTAACAGCACAAAAAGTGAGGAATCAAGTTTCTCTGCTCTGGACCATGAGGAACTTGGGCCAACTTGGAAAGCAGGGAGGATGGGTCAGTCCCTCAGGCACTGGGGAGCTATTCAAAGTTTTTAAGCTGGAAGATAAGAGAACTCAGACACGTTGAACACTCAATAGGCTCCGGGTCCTGCATCAAGTGCATTACATGGATTGCTCTAATGTTGTCAGTTTTATTTCAGTAGTTGAGGAACCTGTGGCTGGGGAAAGGTAAATAATTTGCCTAAGGAAATGCAGTAGGGTGCAGAACTGGGACTACAACACAGGTCAAGTGCAAAGCTTCTGCTCTTGCTGTTCACACAGGTGCAGGCTGTGATAAAGGGGATTTTGGAATCACAAGAAAGAGCAGTCAACCCCCTCAAAGAAGGGCCAAGCGAAGGACTGCCCAGTCACTTGGTGCTGGGGAGTATCCCAGGGCCTGGTCTCCAGGTATTGGGGCAGGAATGACCCATAGGCCTCTCTGGGTTGGACTCTGACCCACAAGCAGTGCCGGCCATCATTTCAAGAAGTGCTGTGCTTCTCCAAGCATTTTGGAAGTGCTTATCTGGCCCAGCAGACTTCATGAATCATGGCCCAGAAAAACTGCCCTATGCTGCATTCAGAGACACTCCCTTTACACACTGAGAGTTTGGCATTAAGAGTTGCTAGGTCTATTTTTCATCCTGTGACTGGTGTTGTGAGGTACGGTTTTATCATCTTGTCACTGTAGATGATCATGGCCAAGAAAGAAAGGACGGCCCATTCCGCCTGCTCAGGAGGCGGAGACAGCTCTTCAGCACACACCACTCTAGTGCTCCAGATATTGTTTCTTTCAAACCCTGGAAGCCACTTCTGTGAAACATAGGACTCCCAGAACATAGAGAGCAAGATGCTGCCCCTAACCTACCATTTCAACACACACCTCACTGGGAGGCGTATGTTTTCTTCATTTATAGAAATGCTCAGTGGATTTTCACAAAGGGAAGAAAGGGGTCATTTTACTCCATAATACTCTATTTCCCCTTTTAATGTTTAGATCCTACAGAAAGAGCATGGGGCAGGGATTTGGTAAAAATTACACATAAGACTTAATAGGAGTCATCATTGGTACCCAAGGAACGAAGTCACATTTTCAGCCTGTGGCCAAGCCAGCCTGTAAGTTGATAAGGACCCAGCAGCCAGGGCTGAGGAGCAGAGCAAAGCATCCAGCAAAGCCTTGCCAAGTACTGGACTTAGAAAAAGGGAAGCCCCTCCTCTGCTCTTTACCCTCTGCATGTTCTATGAATTTTAAAGAATCACGGTGGGCTCCAATGAACCACTACAAATCAAAAATCACTACTTGGTCTTAATCATCCTGATCCTTTTCTCAGTTTGCACAGGTGGTGAGCTCCTAGCAGCATTCAAGGTGTGCAGGGAGCAGAAACTGGTGTGCTGTGTGGTCTTGCTCAATAGGAACATCTAGCTCCTGGCATTCCCTCCATCTGGGAAGATCCTTGCTGACAATTTCCTGGCCATGGTACACTATGCAATTTGAGAAGGTTGGTGCCATGTTGCTCCCGCAGAGGCCCTTCTGGTCCCATGTTTCCATTCTCCTTCTCATCGGTTCCCTCTCACCCTCCCTCCCTCCAACAAAACCCCATAGCTGCACACTCTGCACCTGCCCAGCAGGATCCAGGGGTGTGTTCACAGTTCTAGGGGCACCATGCACTGATGGCCAAGGCAGAGATGTATATTTATGATACATTTCAGCAGATGGCAACGTGGTTTGGGGGGGGTTGGGGGGGAGCCCCCCCCCCTTTTAATCCTTTGTACAAAAGCATCACTTAGGTTGGGGTGTAGCATGATCACAAAGACCATGATTCATGGACCTTGAGCCTAGCAGGCCAACACCAAGGGCAGAACTCTGGGTCCCCACATCACAGTTCCATGGAAAGAAGTGGCTGGTTCAGTGGGAGGAAGGAGACAGCCGACTGCAGAAAACGTAAACAGCCATATGGTCAACATAATTTACTACAGGTCTCTGAAGTGTATATAAAACGTTTTAGTGCAACATCTTACAAATAGTTTTTCCTTTAAAAAACAAAAACAAATCAACAGCTCTCTACATCATGCACGGGTAGTTTTCTTACCCCATCTCTTTTTTTCTTTTTCTTCAACATTTAACGCAGAGAAACCATTGTTTGAAAATAATATGAAAACTTGCTACAGAAACACCCTGGTGAAAGAGGGTGTGGTTATATCCATGTCCTGGAATGCGCCTAGCACAGTGTAGTGTTTCGTAAATGCAACATTGTAGACATAGGTAAGTCCAGGTTTCCTCTCTTGAACTCAGACTAGAGCTCCAGTAGACAATGTGCAATGAGGTCTTGCAGCCACTGGAGGGCACCATTACCATTCATCTGATACCACATTTCCATAGAAATGGCCAAAGAAAGAAGGTCCTGGGGTTTTTTTCATACAAAGCTCAAAAAGCTCAACCTTTGATGGTCTCCCCGAGCCCAATAGAAAACACACAGAAAGCAATTATTAAAATACTGGCTTCGGTTTCTTATTTCCTTTTGATTTTCCTGCTTTTGCTTCACATGTTGAATTACGTGCAGCACCTACTTTTCTACTGCTATAAACCAACTCAAACTGAAATCTTAGTCCTGGCCAGCCCTCTGGCATCTTTCCATTCAGACAAAGGGAAAGTCAGTCATCTTCCCTTGTTGACTCAGCCTAAAAATCAGGAGTCAGCAATTTCCACTGAAAGCCCACACCCCCTGAAATGAAGAAATAGGGCAAAAGACATTCTTTCTTCATGACTGAGCCAATTCGGTACCTCTAACATGTTGATGCAGCATAATAAATGGGAGTCAGCATAGTAGGCATCCGTGGGATTAAGGTGGCAGTGCCTACACACTGTCTCATAGGAGAGAACTGGAGCCATCGGGAAGAAAAAAGGCAGATCTGCCTTTTTCAGAAATGGTGGAGCAGTCACCTTGCTCCCAGCCAGCATCCACTTAACGGCCCACCCCACCTGTGCACCTGCAGACCCCTGACCTGGATCCATGCCCATGTGGCCCAGGGAATCCCACAGCCTTCCTTGAAGTCTGTACATTGTCAGGACTGGGCTTCACAGGAATCTCTCTTGTTAGACTTAGTTCTGGAATCCCAGGTGGCTTTTTCCAAATGGAACTGGACCCCTTTCAGAATTCAAGATACAAGTTCCCAGGGGGAAAGAGAGGGCACACTTGGCCAGCAAAATACGGGGAAGCGAGGGTATAAAAACATCTTCACAGAGTGAGCACAGGAATTATTTGCAACTGATGATGCTCCAGGGGAGCTAGGCAACTGGCCCAAACTGTGGTGACACTGGCCATTGGGGCATTAGAATTAAAAACCACCATAACAATCAAATAAACTAAAACCACAAAAAAAAAAAAAAAAAACTCTGAAAAAGGGAAGGGGGAAAAAATCCACAGACAACACACATGCTCATTGCCTGCTGAGACTAGGTGAATGCAAGGGTGACAAAGGGCCATGTCTGGATCTCCCCGAGCCTGGCAGCCTTCTACCAGTAACATGTTGGGGAGAAAGAAATGGTGAATGAGGAAGACTTCAATATCTCTGAGGAAAATCTCATTGGAAGGAAGAAAAAAAACCTAGTCCTCACACCTCCAGGGAGGTAGATATTCCTCAAGGCTCTTCAACATCAGGCCCTGGAGGCCCCCTCCCATCCTTTACTGTGTTGGCCCAGGGCCCTCCATGGGGTGTGCATGGTCACTGCTTCAGCCACTGTGCTGAGCTCAGGGTGGTCACTGTGTTGGCCCAGGGCCCTTCCATGGGGTATGCATGGTCACTGCTTCAGCCACTGTGCTGAGCTCAGGGTGGTCCCATTTCCAGGCTCACTGGAAACTTTCTCTCAAGTTTCGCAAAGTACCTGAAAACAAAAGCCACCTGCTCACAGTTATCAGCTGGAGCTGCCCATGCAGATGGATTAAGCCAACAACCAGCTGCTTTTCCCTCTTTGTCTAATCACTGGCTTGATCAATGGGAGAGCCAGTAGCTGCCAAAAGCAGCGCCCTGCCCACTTCGGCTCAGAAAGTGTGTATGCTGTTTGGAACTTCTGACCCATCCTCCAAGACAGTGTTCTTATTTTTTGGCAAGGTTGGGATGGAGCCTTTTCTGCCTCCCTGACAGATAGGCTGGCCGGGCACCATCTACTCCTAATAGGGTTATGCAGGATTTCTCTTGCCCATATGCAGTTCTTTGAAGCAAAATTCAATGCTTTCATCTTGACTACAAAGTAGTTCCAACAACTCCAGCTGAGGGAAAAGATAAGATACAAATTGGGCCCACGCTCCACATATTTTTCAAGTCTTGTTAAGAAAGTAAAAAATGTTTGGGTGTATTTTGATCCACGAGTGGCATTTTCGAATGTGCAAAAACAAAAAGTCTTGGAAGAGATTCCTTGTTACTATAAAGTGGTCCTTCCTCTTGCCATCAGTTGTGTGTAAGAGAAATTCGTCCACAACATTATGGAATCCAAAAAGGGGAAAACCAAAGGGATTAAAAAATAGTACAGTACAAAGAATAAGAACCCTCGTAACATCTATCTGGAAATACTAGATAAATCGGTGAGTAGATGTGGCACCTGGAGCTACTCACTACATTACCAAAACCAAAAACTAGAAACCTATCATGGCAGGATCACGACATTTGGGCGCAAATAGCTAACCAACCAAGACTGCCACCTGGGGCAGTCTGTCTCTGTGACTGACCCAGAGCTCTGAACATTTCCCAAGTCTGACAGTTTTCTGCATCAGCACTCCAGAATTTGGGTGCTGTCAACTGTCCAATCACAGAGCAAGAGGCAGCAAGGGCGGGCCTAAGCCCCTCCATGGCCGACATCCACTGTGTATCCCCCTTAGTCTATGGCTCCTGGGTGGATGCTGAGCACTGGGGGCTCCAGGCAAGTGGGGGAGTAGTTGAGATGTGGTTCTTTGATCCACAACAGAGGCACCCCGTTCTTCCCGTCAGAGTTCTTGCTGGAGTTCCGGCTTTTGAAGCGTACCAGTAGGATGGTGATGATAAGGATGCCAAAGATAGGGAAAGGGTAGAAAAAGACGAAGTAGAAGAGTGCGTCGTTGGAGCAGATGAGTGACTGGAGGGTGGAACCTGAAAAGGATGTGAGGGAGATAGACAGTGAGCACTGAGAGCCTGGACTGTCTACACTTGCTCCTTAAGACCTCACCCAACCCGGCAGAAGCTACTGGGTGGTTCCCAACCCACCTATCTTTCCCCTGCTACTGCCCAGGTACCCTCCATGGGGAGAGAGTACCCTTGTATTCTTTTCCTCATAACCACACCTCTTCCAATCCACAGCTGCAATTTCAAGTAATGCAATGCTTCCACTTTCCATTGAGATCCATTACCTCTGCTTGGAAGGCCATATAATAAAATGGAGCTTATCGATTGCAAACAACTGTGTCTAGGTCAGTAAGAAGCTGACTCCATTCAGTCTAACCTCCTGTGGGGTTCTATTTTAAATGTCCCCTTGCACTCAGTTGAGCTACAAACTTCCTTCTTAGAGAATCTAACAGGATCCCTTCCTGCCAGCTTCTGAGAGCAGTTGTACCAGAAAGGATGCCTGTTTGATTAACGTTAGCAATTAAAATGCCATTATAGACCATTCACAATGCCCAGTGTGTCTGGCTGCACAGACGCAGTTACAGCTGGATATGGAACAGCACGAAACCAGGCACTCCGGCACCCCAGCAGAGGGACTGGATTGGACCTCAGTGGGAGTTGGCCTCGGAAAGTCTGTTTTCTCTGTAAAATCAGGCTGCTGGATGATCCCTTTGCTCTACGAAGCTTCATAATTATAGATGTCCACAAAGGGTGGACATGCAGATAACAGGCAGCCTAACTCCTTTTCTTTTACTTCTGGACACTGGATTATTCAGCAGACCATCAGGCAGGCTAGGCCTGAGCAAGGCTTTTTCTGTTGCCCCGTCCATTGCACAGCTGCTGCTCATCGGGATGATTAAGAAACATTAACAAATATTTACACTTACTGGATTTCAAAAGTATATGAAATTGCTGATAGTCAACCACTTTTGACCTACAAAATCTCAATTTCATATGATTCTATTTAATGCAGTGCTTACAAGAGGTGACTGAGGCAAAGAAAGAGCTGACAAAACTCAAAGCCTCAAATCAAGATTATGGGGTAAAATGTTTTGAGTGAAAAGAAGTTGAAAATGCTAGCAAATTTTTTATTTCTGCAGGATAGGCTGATTCTACAATAGCAAACACTATTTTCAGTCTGATATATTCCACATTTTGACAGAAGGCCAATCAAAAGGGTGCCTTGTTAGAACAAATAATTCAGACCAGCAAGAATTTTCTGCAATCTTTGTTCAAAGTGAAAGACTGTCTGCATGATGAAAATTTCATTCTGGAACATTCTCCAGCAACAGGCTGCAGCTTTGCTTCTCCCAACTCTCTTGTAACATCATTGCCTTTTGAGGCTGGTCCTTTCTACTAACCATGCAAAATCCACCTAAACCTCCAAGTCATCCTCTGAAATAAAACTGACCCAGAGAAAGAGTGACTGACAGTGATGAAGTCAGGCTTCATTCTTTCCCTATCTCTTAATGAGTCTGAAACACTTGCTATTTCACTAAAGAAAGACTAGGTTCAATATTCCAAAATGAAACAAAGTAATATCTAGCAATGTACTTGCACAATGAAATCTTACTAAAATGGACTCTGGTGGAGCATTAAGTTTATTACAAAGATTATATGGCATATCATCACTTTAATTCTGATCCCCCTACTTTTTTTGCATGGGCCATTGTCAGTCAATTACATGGACTAGTATGTCAAATTCTGCCGTATCTCAAATCCTAATACATACCCATGACAGTTAGGAAAGCTGCTTATTAACCCATAATCAAGCTCTGAATACATCTTCTACACAGTTGGATCAACAGCCCACACCCTTCCTCTGTAATTGGGGAAACTCACTTGTGTCCAGAACTCGAATGCCAATGGGGGCAGACTCCTCCTCTGTTAGCCGGTACCACTCCTTCTGAGGGCTGGGCAGCCACTCCTCCACGTGACAGGAGTAGTTGCCTGTGTCGTGGGGGCTGGCCTGCAGCACCGTGAGCCGGTAGAGCAGGGGAGAGAGCCTCTGGAAGCGAAGCCGGCCCTCCCAAGGGCTGCCCTCTGGGCCAAAGACAGCATCAGGGCCCACGCTCAGCAGCACCATGCGCTCTGTCAGGTCATCTTCCTCCTCCCCTTCCTCCTCTTCCTCCTCTTCTTCCTCCTCTGTCCTTTTCTCCTCTAGTTCTTCCAGGCCAGGGCTGCCCCTCTTCCCTCCAGCTTTAGTCCTTAGGGAATACCAGGCCACAGCAAAGCGGGAGTCCTGGCTCGAACGAGACACAATGCTGCAGTCCAGCTGAAAGGCTGCCTTCTCAGACACCGTGGCATTGGGGACCACTGTGTCCACCTGCAGGGCGGCATCTGTGGAGGGACAGGGGACAAAGAAGGGAGAAGAGGCTCATTTATTTGCTTGAAACAAACCAAATGTCCACTGCTAACCACATTATACTGTAGTAATCCCGACACTGAGCACTCTGCTCCTATTAGAAGGGCATATTGGCAGTGCTATACGCAGAGCTGTGGAAAGAGAGTCAAGAAAAATGGCTGGAGTACAGGACACTGTGTTCTCTATACATCATCATATGCGAAAAAATGTTTTCTTCTGACATACACATCTGTTTATATTTGCAGAATTAAGAAGCTGGTAAAGTGGCTGTTTATGGGAATCCAGAGAGGAAAGGATACTTATATTTGCTGTGACCCCTTGTAGTGACTGAACAGTGTCCTCTCAAAATCCATGTCCACTTAGAAGCTTAGAATGTGACCTTACTTGAAAAAAACAGTCTTTGCAGATGTAATGAGCTAAGTAAGGGCGTGCTGCACGAGGGTGGGCACTCAATCCAGGGACTGGTCTTACAGACTAAATTGTGATCCCGCCTCTCTGCCAGAGTCATCTGTTGAAGTTCTAACCCTCCAAGTGACTGTTTGGAGAGAGGGCTTTTAGGAGAAAATTAAGGTTAAAAGAGGTCTAATAAGATTGGTGGCCTTATAACAGAAAGAGATCTTATAGTAAGAGAAAGAGATCTCTCTTTCCAGGTACAGGATGTGAGGTCACATGAGCACACAGCAAGAGGACAGCCATCTGTCATCTGCCAGCCAGGAAGGGGACCCTCATGAGAACACAAGTGTGCTGCACTCTAACCTCAGGCTCCAGCCTCCAGAACTGTGAGACACACATTTCCGTTGTCTGAGTCACCCAGTCTGGTATTCTGTTATGACCACCGAGCAGACTAAGACAGATTCTTACTGGTGTCCTAGTAAGAATAGGAGAGGACACAGAGAAGAGGCTGTAAGACAATGAAGGAATTGACTGGAGTGACACACCCACGCTATGACCCAGGAATGCCTGGGGCCACCAGACACCAGAGGGGCCAGGGAAGTTTCTTCCCTAGAAACCAGGGGGTGGGGCTGTAAGGACACCTTTGCTTTTGAACTGCTGGCCTTAAAACTGTGAAAGAATACATTTCTTTCATTTTATGCAAAAGAAACCCTAGAAGACTAATAAATCCACTTAGGAAGTCTTGAATTTAAACTTCATGGAGCTTATTGATAAAGCCACACTGAACCCAAGAAGGCAAACATACTACCAAGGATGCGAGCCAACACCAGACCACAGGCCTGCAAGGGCCCCTCCTCCTGGGCATTGGCCTCACAGAGCGCATGCATAGGGAGTGCCCCCCAGCTCAGGTGGAGACAGAATCACCAAGGAGGTGCCCAGGCTGGTGAACCACGCCTTGGACACCACAGGTCAGGGTCTCCTCTGGGTGCTTTATTGACTTTTTTCTTTTTTCTTTGACTAGCTCTGCTAGGTTCTAAACAAATAATTAATTTCCTAGCTTCTAAAAGGCTTCCCTTTGGCTCTGTTTATGAAATGTTCATGAAAGATGTTGATGATGTAACATCGACAGAAGTAGACACCAAAATGGGATTTTACTTGGATGGAGACCAAGAGGAGTATTTCCCAAATACCGTCCTGAGCTTTCAACGAATAGGCTCAATGTCACTTGCAGGTGAACACAAAGCTGGGCTTCCTACTGCTTCTGTGGGGCTCTGCCAGGCCCCTCCACATCTTCCTGATCCATCTGGATCTCAGTGTGCACTGTGAGCACACAAAGGGTTAGGAAAGGGCTACAAGTGGTGGGCACAGTGCATCAGCCCAGAACTTAGAGAGGAGAATGTGCTCAAGAACAGAAAGCAGCAGGGTAGAGAACACCAGTCCGCAGGTGACTCAAACTCATACAACTCAGCAGCTTCTTTCCAGAGAGGACAGCTGATGAGCAATCCCAGAGACATTAGAAAGCTATGCCCCAGATCAAGGGGAGCCTCTGGAGCTTCTTGCCCTCCAGCATCCAACAGGGCATTCCAAAGCTCTGGGCAACTGTCTGGTGTCAAAGGGGGTGGTGACGTGTGGATGGAGCCCATCACAGCAAGGTTGCCAGGCAGAAAGAGACCATCAGGCATTTAGTGCCCTCAGGTCCTCTTCCCTATTTGCCTTCCCTTTGCTGTCTTCTGTTTTGCTGGCCATGTTTCCTGATCCTTCTGAATATCTTGTGCACATTAATGACTCAATACAAATTTCCAGAAGAAAGTTAACTTTGCCCTTTCTACAACCTTCCTCCCCTTAATGTGCTTCTCTACCAGTTTAGCTCCCTGCATCTGTCCTCTTCTAAAACAGGCCAACCCTTCCCCTCATGCTGACTTCTACACTCTCCCAAGGATAAGACACAAGAGAGCAGTTTATCTCAGCCTGTCCCATCCACTCGAGCCCACTGCTCCCTGGCTATCACTTTGACCTCCATCTCTGGCCTGTGTGTGATGAATGTGGGCTTCCCTCCTTGCCAGTTCTGAGAGGAGAACACAGCGACTGACCTCCTCAACAACCACCTCACTGAGAGCAGCAGCCCCCTTCATAGATCCCATGCCATGGAGGATGACAGGCTCTAAGCCCTCAAAGCCACTGTGAGCCCAGTTCTCAGAGTTATATTATTTCGAGTCTTCCAGATGTGCAACATACAGCTCAGAACCAGCCCTTAGAGTACAGCCTCCTACAGCAGCAGGAACGGGGGCTGTGGAACGCTTTCTAAGACATGCGAAAATGATCACCCAAATGTTGAGAGGGTAGAAGAAACACTGCTGAAGACAGTCAGATCCAGAAGTCATTCAGAGCCAAGAGTCAGTGAAGATATGAAGACATGAGGCAAAGACCAAAAACTACCCATCGACCCCAAAAAACAAAAATACACAGTAGGCACTCACAGGTAGTGAGGTTATAGGTAAGTTTTCCACATTGTTATGTTTTTGGTATGTTTTGTATTTAGCACAACATATACAATCAGGGACAGCTGGGAGGAAGGAAGGAAGGTGGTCTAGGTGAGCCCATTTGCAGAGCCACAGGTTCAAGGGCTGTGCTGGTAGCACACAATGTGGTGGAGGGAAGCAGGTGGGCACCCCTCAGCTCTTCTCAGCTGCACTGCAATTCCTTTCTGGCTTCGTTTCCCCTGTCAGTAAAATCTACCAGGCAGGTTGTTAGGATGACTGAACACAAATCCTAACTATGGCAGGGTATACCTCGTACTCAAGAAATGTCTGCCTCCTCCAGTCCACCCAGGAGCTTCAGGATGGTGATCTGCAAAACCGGTGGGAGCTGGGGGAAAAGGGCATTCAGCTCCCATTCTCTATGATCTTACCTCCAGGAAAGACAAGCCTCTAGACAAGGAAAATGCAGAAAACCATATAAAAAAACAAAGCTCAAAGGAAAATGTAACTCAGGTAGAGGTGATTTCCTCTCCAGCTTAGGGAAAACACAGGCAAGTGAGAAAATGTCCCTGTCCTGTAACAAAGGTGCTTCACCTTCCTGAAGCATGTTCCCTGACGAATGGGCACAGCAGAATCTTGAGGCTCCTATGTGCCACCAAGGGAGAGAGCAGTTCAACCCAGATGTGAAAACCTGATGAAGACTTCCAACAGGACCAGACCACAGATGCCAACATCGAAGTGCCCAGACAACACAAGGTGCTCACACTGACAGAGGTCACGAGCTCGTTTCTGCTCCATGTCATTGTGGGAACTGCTGACTTTTTGCTCTGATGTGGATGAATGGTGTTGCATGATGTTGCAAAAGACATGGGGAATCTGCACATCTTAGCTTTAATTATGTGTTTACGTGTGTGACAATTATTATACCCAGTAATTATATGTATTTAGGTGTTTTAGAAACAGCAATAGAGACATGAAAAGCAAAAGGTCACATAGAATAGTCATTAGAACCAATAAAATTATTAGGACACGAGAGTGGAGGCTGCAGGTAGTTGCAGATTTCTATTTAAAGAATCAATTCCTTTCCACTGAAAATCTACCAGCTAACTTTTTGAATCACATGGCTATTGTTTCAAAATATTTTCATGATATCAACCACTTATACAGATGTGAATGTATATTTTTAATTATATAATCTGTAATAATGAATTGCCATTTCATTCTAATTAAGAAATCAAATCACCTTAGGCCAAAGGCAGATATGCAATTTTCCATTCAAAGAAAAAAAACTTGGGACAATCTTGAATACAAATGTATAATGTAAACGTGCATATACTTAACTGCATGTAATTTAGCAATAAACTAATCTTATTCATTGTATGAAATATTATACTTAAAGGGGAAACTTCAAAGGGAGTGGAGGCTGGTGACAGGGCCCTCACCTGGTCGCATGACCACAACTGCTGTCTGTCCAGCGGTGTCCTCAGCCCTCTTGTACCACAGGCCACTGGGGCTGGCCAGCCACTCCTCCACGCGGCAGCTGTAGGTCCCGCTGTCCTGTACGGCCACATTCTGGATAAAGAGTCGGTACACGCCTGGGGAAGGGCTCTCCAGATGCAGCCGCCCCTGCAGGTTGTTTTTGGCTGCCTGTTCTCCGTAGTGGAAGGTGGCCTCACGGCTCAGACGGGCCACAGTCTCCCGCTCTGGGTGATTGGGCTTCCACACAAACCACTCCACCATCAGCTGCGAGGCCATGCTGGTGCGGTTCAGGACTACGCACTCCAGCTGCACCTGCCGGGTCTCCAGAACCGACAGGTTTCCGTGGGCTTGGCTGAGCCTCAGGCGGCTGTCTGGATCAGAGGAAAGAGATGTCACCATGCAGGCACCCTCTCCAAGGAGAAGTGAAGGGGTGCCTTCCAAGTATGGGAGAGCAGCTCACACTCCCTTGGCAGATACCATTCTCAGACAGGGTCCTCTAAACACCGAGCTTCTGGATCACGTACGTATATAAAGGACCTGAATTTCCAGGACTCCAGCGTTCCAGAAGCTGTTCCCAGTACATCACCCTTCCCTATGGGTTCAGATGCTGGGGGAGGACCAACACAAGCTGCAGAAAGCTGCACATTCACAGAACAACAGATCACAGAGAGTGCAGCTGACTGACGGGGTGGCTGGGATGGGGAAGGCAAGGGCACCGGGAGAACCCCTCTTGCAGAAGAGTTGACCTCAGAAACTGACCAAATGATGGCTAGAATGTGCTGGGTGTCAACCCTAAAAGACTGCAGAGAAACCCAGCTTAATATACTCGTGTGCTGGCCCTCAGAAACATCTCCCTCTTGAGGTGGGAAGAGAACTGATCTGACATCAGTAAAGATTGATACTGATGGGACCGGATGGTTTGAAAGCTCACTAACGAGATTCTCCTCCAGTGAAAAAATGTCATTAACAGTGGCACACATTGATAGCAGGCCTGTAATTTCATAAAGGGCCCTAATGAGCCTCCCTGGACCAGAGGGATCTAAAAGCTGTGGCACTGTAAATACACAGAGGCACCTGGGGAGAAACCCCCCAGTGACAGGGAGGGGAGAGGGGCGTCTATCACTGTCACTCACTGCTTTACACTTCAGTGTGGTCTGAATGTTTCACAGTGCTCAGGATTACTGTTTTAATTTAAAAGTTAAAAAAGAAAACAAAATACATGTGAAATAGCCAGTTTCCCTAAAACATACACATAAGAAGATGTTAATAACTCTAGTTATCTTTGGGCTGCAAGATTATTATTTTTTTCATTGTGGGATTTTGTTTGATTACTTTGTATTTTCCAAAACCTCTTGAAATAATATACTTTCTAAACAGGAAAAAAAAAAAAAAGAAAAAGAAATAGAAATTAACCCAAAATCTCAGTTGAAATGGAGAGAAACTGCTTTAATCTGTGTCCTATGAGTTTTCTGCTAATAGTGTTAAAACTCACAGTGACAGAGATGTCACTAAATGTGTTGACAGGGATCCATGTGGTCCTTTAGCACTGTCCTGCTTAGCTGGACTGCAGCCTCGGATGGGGGCACTCCCTTGATAAATTTAGAAGCCACCAAGAGTCTCTTGGTTTCAGAATAAATGAGGAAAGAGAAAGGATGTGGTGGCTGGAGAGGAAGGGAAGAGGGTGGAGATGATGTTCTCCCAGCCAAGAAAGTACACAGAAAAGGAAATGGAGAGAATAGGGACCAAGAGCACATTCTTGGCCCAAGAACAGGTCTGCAGTCAGGATGCAGGTCACTGGACCACTGCAGAGCAGGGCTTCCTGGTTGTACATCAGCACAAGGCTAGCAGAGGACGCACAATGGTCGGGGTAGGTGGGCAACAGTCCACAGCATTCAGTACAGGCCGGCCACAGGCCTGTGTCTGGCCCATGGGCTTTTACTCCACAAATTCGCACTGAGGCCTCCTGGGAGTCAAGCCAAGTGAAGAAAACCAAGTCCCTGGGCTCATTCAGGGAGCTTCAATGCTCATGGAAAAGACACCCAACAAATACATATGTGTGTATGTGAATATGTAAATGATGAATAAGTAATATACGGTAGCTGGTAACGAGTGGATATAAGCACAAACATAAGTAAGTGCTTCATAATTACTTACCTGTGAATAAGTAAACGAACAGAATGCCAGGTGCTGATATGTACTCTAAAGAGAAAGGGAAAGACGTCTAGGGTGCTCTTTCTCTTAAAATGAGCTAGCAACACCTCTCAGGGGAAGAGTGGAACAACAAGTATCTATGGTCAAATTGCTCCAGGCTGAGAGAGCAGCACATCCAAAGGCCCTATGGTGTTCCAGGAAACCAGGTATTTGTTCCTGATTCAACCAATTACTAAGGAGGTCATGCTAGTGGCTGAAGATATAACAACAGCCCTGTTTTTAGTGTGTTCACTGTAGCAGAGAAGAAATGCAGGTAATTATTAGACCATGGTTTTTTAAGGCACCCCTAGAGATAGAGCAGAAACCAGAGTAGACTTCCTGGAGGAGATGCTGAGTGAAGCCTTGGGGATGCAGTGAAGACAGGGGCAAAGCAGCAGGAGAGCTACACTCCAGAAAGAGTGGACAGACTCAGCACAGGCATGGAGATGGGACTCAGGGCCCCACGGCCCTTCAGGAGACACAGGGAGTAACAACAAACTGTGGGGCGTGTGGGAAGGAGGGATGGAGAGGGTCCAAGGGCCACACCAGGTGCAGGGGTTGAAGGGACTCCTTAACCAAGAGAGAGGGAAACAGAGGGGTGCAGACTTACTGCATAATGCAGTGACTCGAGCTTACCTCGGGTTATTCTAGGGACAAATCTAAAACCTGAGTGGAAAACTACTGGGAAGCAGTCTTTAGCCATCAGGGCTGCCCCAAAGTGGAGACTAGGCTTCCGAAGGTGGTCAGTCCCCTCCCCTGGGCGGGGGGCAGCCTAAGGACTCCACCCTGGGGCTGAGAGGGGGCTGGGGGCTGACTCAGTCTGGAGATAGGAAAGTCCTGCCTGGGCTGTCTGGGACAGGAGGTCAGGAAGAAGGGAGGCAGCTGAGGGAACCCAGGAAATGCTTCTAGGCAGGAATTGTGGGTGTGGAGCCACTGCTACACCAAAATCCAAGGTGCAGACCACAAATGCAGAAGGAGATCCAGTACTCGCCCTAGAATCTACAGCCGTATTTTATGGACTCAGCCACCCCTCAACATCCCCAGTGAAGATGCAACCACAGGAGCAGAGTCGAGGATGCTCTGTGAGTCTGCACCAAAAACTGGACCCACTACATGGAGTGGAAGGACCCCCAGGTACCAGCATGATGATCTGTGTACCAGTGCGTACTCCGGACAACCTCACCATGAGGGCCCCACGGAGCCCTGCCTGGCCCTAGGCAGCCTCTGCAGGAAACCACTGGCCCAGGAAGGTCACACCCTCCATCCTCACCTGGCTGCTTCACAGTGACTTCTGTGCGTCCTGAAACCTCCTCTGCCAGCTTGTACCAGGCATAGTTGGGGCTCAGTAGCCACTCCTCCACGTGGCAGTAGTAGCTACCGCTGTCACTGACCTCCGCTCTCTGGACAGTGAGGCTGAACAGGCCCCCAGACACGTGCCTCTCGAACTGCAGCCTGGCTCTCAGGCCCTCTTCCTCAGCATAGGTGCCGTACTCAAAGGCGGAGCTGTGGGTGGTCTTGAGGATGAGCTTGCCGTCCGCATCTGAGGGCTTGTGGACGTACCAGAGCACGGCAAAGTGTGAGTTCTGGCTGGTCTGAGACTTGACTGAGCAGTTCAACTGAATGGGCCTGTTCTCCACCAGGGTGAGGGTTCTCTTGGATTTGCTCACCTGCAGCTTTGTCACTGTGAAGGAAGGGGAGCAGTTCAGAAGAATCACCACACACTGTCCTGGAAACATGGTCCATTCTAAACCTCAGGTCCATGGCTCTGTCCAACACTGCTCCTAGCAGATTTCCACTAACAGGCTTCCTCCAAAACATGGCCAGTGTGAGGAACCTCTCCATCCACTTCTCCTTGCCATCCCTGAACTAGATATTCACCACCTCTCCCTGTCCCCGGTGGCTCCCCCGACCATCCAGGACCAGGTAGCTAAAACACAAACCTGACCATATCCTATCTCTGCTTATGAAGCTTAATGGCTCCCAACTGCCTAGATGTTCTAAAGAAAAAAATTCCTTTTCCCAATGCAAAATCCCTTTAAGACCTGGCCTCTGTCCAGCTATCCTGACTCATGGCCACGACTTGGCCCCAAGTACCCTCCATGGTCCCATAGTTTCCCCCTGAGCTCCAGCATCTATCCTCTCTGCCTGTCTACTCAGCCACCTTCCCACCCTGACCCTTCTCCACTCATCCTCTGGCCCCCCTTCCTCCTTTGCTGTTCCACCTCCACCTGGATAGGTGCACTTCCTTAGTACTCTCTAAAGACCCCAGGTTATTTTTTCTTTCATCTCTCTTCCTCCCTAGACTGTGAGCCCCTGAGGGGACAGACCAAGTTTTCGCCACTCAACCAGCCAATATGTGTGAGTACCCACTGTTTCCCACAGGCTGCCAAGCGCTGGCGAATCCCTGAAGGACAAGAGGAAGTCCCAGCCCCACAGAGTTCTGCTAGTGGATGTCCTCATTGCCACACCTCAGAGCCTAGCACAGTGCCCAACCTTAAGAAAGTGTTCAAAGTGTTTGCCGAAATGTGTGAGGGTGGGTGGGAGCATGAGAGTGTTCTGGAGAAACATGGTGGCAGACAATGAGAGGGTGCTATGGGGATCTTTCTGGGGCAGGGTGGCGGGAGAAGGCTGAGTGGATGACAGTGGCGAGGTAGAACAGAGCCAACTCCAGTCTCCGTTTCCCCTGTTCCAAAAACAGCGGGGAGGCCAGACTCCAGAGTGCCACCCTAGCTGCTAATTAATGACGATGTTCACCTTTTAGGTGGCAAGAAGCCAACGTCTAACAAAATATATCTTATGAAGGTAATGTGAGATCTCACCCACTCCAGCATGATTATACTTGGCTCCGATTCCTCCTACCCACCTTCCTCCCCCCTACTGAAAAGAAACAATTCTAAGTTTCTCTTAGGGAACTGGGAGTAAAAGCATCATTCTATCCCACTCCTCTCTTTATACTTCGTGTTTTGGCCACTTGCCAGATGAGAGAAAACCCGGGGCAAGGTACAGACCCCACACAGGAGAGCAGCCCTTGTCTCTTCCAACTGGGCTTGCTTAGCCTGGAGGGAAGTAGCAGGGCAGATCTGCCCTGGCCAGTCTCCAGCACCCTGCTGGGCAGGCTCTTGTTTCTCAAGGCCAGAGTCCAGCTGCAGGAGCAGCAAGCACAACCAGACACAGGACTGAGCTGGTGTGACCCTGGGGTTCTCTGCCAGCCCCAGCCAGCACTAAATATGCAAAGACAGTGGCAAGGGTTGAGTCCCTTGTGTGGAGGAATCAAAGGCCACAAATCATCCTTTGGGCCCCTGGCACTGCACAAAGTCCTGAACGGATGGGAAGTTTTAACAAGCCCAGGTGCGGCAGTGTCCCACACGCAGCAGAGTTACTGCAGCAGCATCTCTGAGGACACTCCTGGTGCTAAGTCAGACCTTCTCTTTATGCAAGGATGTGGAATTCACACCCTTACAGACAAGCCACCAGAACACACCATGTCCCACCTTAAGAGAAATCCCACGTCCCGTGGCCCCACCTTCTGGTTTCATCTTTTTTGTTAGCAAGTCCAGTCATCCGCTTTCTCCCTTCTTCAAAAGACCCCTAGGGCATGCTGGGAATTCAGGGAAGAGTTTTCCATGAAGCTCCCCAGCCCTGGAAGCTGGACGTGCACTGGCTCACCAGTAGACTTTTCAGAGGGGATTCCTATAGTGCTTGAAGAGACCGGCTCCCTTTACTTTCCTTTCCAACCCAATTCGCCGCACGCGAATGATAGCTCTATCAGGGCAAATGACACTACCTGAATTATCTGGTTCTTGGCCAAAAAAAAAAAAAAAGGTGGGTTGTTCAGAATAGAGTAGAAAGAGCTTTAAAATGTATTATTAATTGGGGCCAGATTATTTTTGCAACTGTTACTAAGGAAACCTCCATTGCCATAGTAACTGCATATGTTAAACTGAAATCCTATGACTAAACTTCAATTTGGTCACATGGTCAGAGATCGAGAATCCAAGAAGAGAAATGTTTCAAAGCATTTCCATTTTTTTTTTCTCCCTTCCCATGTCAAAATATTGTGAAGTGTTGAGAGGCTTGAAAAAGAGAGGCACTTTTGAAATTGGGTGCGTGCCTGACAGGTGGGCAAGAGGGCAGCTCTTATCCTACACTTCTGAATTTCCTCCCACATCTCAAGGGCAGGGAGGACCTTCCCTAAAACCCAGGGGAGACTGGAGGCTCCACAACTAATTAGCAAGTACTCACATGCCCTGTCACAGCACTGCCCTGGGCAGTGAGCAGTCTGTGCCTCACCTCCCTCCATGTTAAGAGAGCCCAGCCTCCTTAAGGCCCGAAGGTGTTTCCTTCTGCAAAACGAGAGCAATAATAGCAGTCTAGCTCATTAACAGCACTGTACAGATGAAAAGCAACAGTCCACATAAAGAGTTCAGCACAAGGTCTGGTATATAAAAACAGTACATTTTTAGATATTCTCATTCCCTTTTGATTTCTGTGCCTGGTGCCACATTCAAAGCTCAATGTTAGATGGAAACTGTCAAACCTCTGTTGCACCTATACTTCTGAAAGTGCTGCCATAGATCAGCAGCAAGAAATCAAGTGGGAGCTTGTCGGAAATGCAGACTCCCAGGCCTGCTAAGTCAGAATCTACATTTTAAACAAGATCCCCCAGTCATCCAGACATGTCTGAAAGCCTGAGAAACCCTAGACTTGGTTGCATTAGTGTATGGAGTTAGTGAAGCAATAAATGCAGAACTGGAAGATGCTAAGGACTGAAGCTTCGTTAATCCCCAATACTGAATCAGCAGGAGGAAAAAAGAACCCAAGAAGAGGCAGGAAGAAAGGCCAAGGTGGCTGGCAGCGATGCACCACCCACAAGAGAACACTTCAGCTCATTCCAACAGATGCCCGATTGGGCAGTTCCCATCATTTGCAAGAATGGCCCTTGCTTTCTGCAGCTGTTCATTTCCTTCCTGGGCTTCAGATCAAAGCATGGAGACTCTGTCTTTGGTCTTAAAGAAAGGATGCTGTGCTATGAGCTAGGATGGGGTGGTATCAAGGTGATAGACAGGAGAAAAGAGGTACAGGCAGCAAGAAACAGCAGCTACCTCACTAGACAGCCTCTCCACCCTCTAATTCTGTTTTGGGAATGCTCTCCTCACACAAAACTTATTCATTCCACCAATAAAGGATTCCCATAAACCCCATTCCAGTTCTGTTACATGATGCCTTACACTGAAGGTAATTTTTTAAAGGTCTTGTCTTCCTGCAAAAAAACTAGGAAACAAAAGGGCAAGGACTATATAACTCAATCATTGCTAAACAAATTAACAAATGGATGATTGAATAAAAATGGGATTAATCTTTTTAAAGAAGGGTTATTAATGCTGACTCTGATGGGAGGGAGAGAACCTTTTAAAAAGTTGTGACCTTAACTACCTGGTTCTGAGAAACAAATGAGCGGGTGTTCATCAGGTGGAGAAGGAAGGTGAAAGGGCACCTGAGAAGATGACAGAACCACTGTGCACTGACTTCAGGGAAGGGCAAGTGGTCAGGTGTGGTAAGTAAGTCAGAAAGGTGAGCTTTGGCCAGGCTGTGAGGGACCCAGAGCTGGTACTCAATCCTGACTACCTGTGGCTCCCGGGCCCAGACCCGGTGCCTGCAGCACAGATCAACAAAGATCAGCAGCAGAGATTATCTGGAACTCATTAGAACCTACTGGGTCAGAAACTCAGGGTGGGGCCCAGCCACCTGTGGGCCTCCAGACCTAGCCATAGCCAGGGAGATCTTCCTAAGTGGCAAGCAGAAATAGTCATTCCCCAGTAAAGAGCCTGTCTCAACTCACCACCCCACAGCCCACAACAACAGTTCTCAACAGAGCAGCCAATGCCCGCAAGCATCATGAAAATCTGGAGGCCTGTCATTGGTTGTCAAATTGATTTGGAAATATTTAATGGACAGAAGCCAACAATAGATGTTCTGGGAAAACTACATGATAAAGTTCTGCCTTGCATCCTATGTGACTTTCAAATGACGCTCACATGGGTGTGTTCCTGAGCTGAGAACCTACTTTGATTTTACTAAAAGCACAATACTTTTTTCTTCATGTTTTTTAATAAATGTCAGGTCAATCAAGAGAGGCTTTTCCTGTTTCCTTCAGAATTGCTCAGGGATTCAGAAACTCGGTCCCAGCTGGCAGTGCAGATCTGTGGTAGTGACTGTCACTCCGCATTTAGGGGCGACATTCACAGCTCCTCTGCCAGCTGTAGCAGTGATGGTTAGTGTGCCTCCTAGTGTCATCGTCCCTGAGCACTTACATGATGAAGCACTTTTTTTTTTTTTTTAACTATGAACTACTTTAAAAAAAGATTCCTCCTCTATCCCACCATTAGAATAATACAACAATTTCTAAAGGTTATGAGCTTAGGAATGTTATATTGTCTATAAGTTTCCAGGGCAGTAAAGAGAGTATCATAAATTGTTGAAAAGGAGTATATGATCTGCATATGATCTAAAGTTCTAATTTGTTAGTTCAGTGTATTCTTATTTAACATACTTTCATACAGTCCCTTCTTTCTTCGTGCTATTCTAAACATTTTACAAAGAGTATGTATTTTCTAGTCCTATTAAATAAATATTATTACCCCCGATTTTACAAAGATGCTTGCCCAAGGTCACACAGCCAGTTAGGTGGCAGAGTTGGAATTCCAGCAAGGCCATCTGGTCCGTGTTTGCTTTTAACTATTCCACATGGTGACCTCCATGCTCCAGTGTGACCATTCCCTGTGCCGGCTCTGCCACCACACCTGTAAGCCTTACTGCACCCTGTGTTCCCAGCCTGCTGCCTCCTCCAGGCAGCCAGCAGAGCAGCAGCTTGACACATGCATCTCTGCAGCCTCAGCACCCAGCAGGGAACCTGCACAGATGCTTGGAGAGGTAGGAGGCAGAGCTGGGTGAAGGGAAAGTAGCATAGTTTGGATGGAGGAAGAGTTAATTAGGGGAAATCCAGACACACCCTACCTTGCTTTACCGTCTACAGAGGGACCAGTGATCCTTTCTGATTGACACCAATAGCAAGTGTACCTGGTGTCAGCATGTCAACAAGGACTGAGGCCCAGAGAGAGGACCGGAGCTCCTCTTAGGGCTCCAATTCTCAAGCTCACTCTGTCTCTAAGCAAACAACAGGCACGAGTCACAGGGAACTGAAGGAGAATCCCAGGCTTCCCTGAAAGAAAGCAGAGGCCACGCTGGGGAGGGATGGGGCAGCGAGCCCCCTCTTACACTGTGATAATGAGAGCCAGTGTTCACACAGCCTGGACTCCTGGAAGTCAAAGAAAAAGCCCTCAGCTAACCCAATCTGCCAGGTCAGCAATAAGAAATAGAAGAAAACAGATTTGGCAACATCCAGAGGGTATTAAATATTCATCCTGACTACCCATCAGTAAAATCCCAGCAGAATACACCCACTGACGAGTCGGCTTTCTACCACCGGAGGCTGTCCTCCTGGAAGACTGTTTATTGCTTTGTCGATTTTAATGTGCAATGTTTAATAGCCAGGCCAAGATATGGTCGTAAACATTTGGAAAAATGAGGGCTGACATTTCCCTTATTGCTTCTGTATTTAGCAATGTGAAATTGGAAGGTATTTTTGGAGCTAAAGAAAATCAGAAGGAAATAAGGTGATGCTTCACAATTAAAAGAGATAAGAAATGATTAAGAATTAAGAATAGAGTATGCTAACCTGGCTAAAAGTCTTGCCTAAATGCCCCATGGGGGTCACACTCAATGGGAGTAAGACTGAGCTCAATCAGCAACAAAAGAGGGAAGGAGGGAAGCCTTCACTCCCTAAAGACTTCCTTGAGGATGTGCCCAGGGACCAGCGTGCCAAGGGACGGGCAGTAAAAGAGTCACACCAAGTCGAACAAGCCAAGGTTCTGATGAATCAAATACCCGTGATGTGGTCAGGATCAGCAGGTGGCTCTGGCAGAACCAGCGAAGGCCCAGGCCACGCAGAGTCTTGCAGGGGAAATGACATCACAGCAGTGAAGTCAATGACAAATGGACCAACCTGAATCAGTCACCAGCCCCCGGGGTTGCTACTGATTCTTAGAATAAAAATATTTAACAGAATATTCTTTAAAGGCGGGGGCAAAGGACAGGAAACATTTCTATGGAAGATGCCAGAGAAGGGCCAAGAACTCATGTTTTGAGGGGCAAGGTATTAGGGGGCAGTGGAAGAAGGGAGGCTGGCACTCTTTGGGGGCTCTGATATCACCAAGCCATAGAGCCACCTTGTGGCAGAAGTGAGAAGAAACAAAGGAGCTTGGAGAGGCACAAATTAAAACTTCTCCGCCTATAGCAACCTGTGTCTTGAGGAAGCTCCATGAGTGCTTTCTGACCCCCAACTTCTACAAAACAAATATAAGGGTAGAGAAATCAAGATGGTAAGTCAGAGAAAGGAGATATGAAATAGCAAATGGTGCTCAGGTGTAGCTCAGCAATAGAGTGTGTGCCAAGCATGCACACAGCCCTAGGTTCCAGCCTAGTATGTGTATATGGGGCATGCAAGCTCAAAGACCCCCCCCCCCCCCCACACACACACACCCACATGGTGCCAAAGGATTCCTAACAAAATTAAGAAAAATATGGTACTTTGTCTAGAAAGTACATAAAATAATAAAATTAAGCGCTTGGACTCCAGACTGCCTGTCCAGATTTGCATCTTGGCTCTGCCAATTATCATGAATCACTGGGCAATTTACTTAACCCCTATTGCAGTGTCCTCTTCTGTAAAATGGGTGAAGCAGTATCCCTGGCAGCAGTGCATGGAGTAAGAAAGAAGTAAGATAGTGCATGCAAAGCACTCAGGATGGTGATGGCCACACAAGAAATGCTAAAAGTCACCAGCTGCTGTTGGTGCCACTGCTGTTGTGACTGCTAGTCTCCCCAGTGACAAGATGACTCCATACCAGTGACCAACAAGGGGAAGCCTCTTCTACAAAGAGTGCTATCAGCTGAATGCAAAAAGAGCAATGTGTGATTATAAGGTTTCGGGAAATGTCCAACTCTCCCCATCCTGAGTGTTTTTAATAAGACACACCTACATTCAAATCCCAGCCTCTCCCCTCACTGCTTATCTGACTGGGCAAGTCAGAATCTCTCTGAGCCTCTGCTACTTTGTTTATCAAATAAGAATGTAAGGGCTGGGATATAGTTCAGTTGGTAGAGTGCCTGCCTCGCAAGCACAGGCCCTGGGTTCAATCCCTAGCACCGCAAAAAAATAAAAAATAAAAAAATAAGAATGTAAAATCTTCCTTCCACACTTGCTGTGAAGATTCAGTGAGATAATACACACCAAGTGTTCAGTACTGTCTATAGCACACAGTCAGCCCTCATGTACTTCTCCATATCTACATCCCCAAAATAAAAACACCAGTACCAACCAGCATATTTAGGGAAAAGAGGAGAAATGGACATGAAGCTCTTTGGAAAATATTAAGTGCTAACTGTGTAAATATTTAATAAGGAGAGACAGCAACACTAAAGGGGATGTACTCTCCCTGGTGCCTTAGCCACTTTGGGAGTCATGCGGGGCCTCAAGCTCCTACCTTTGCTCTTTCTAGCCTCCAGAGGGCCAGGAAAGTAAGTACCCTGCACCTTAATAAAAGCCAAAGGCTCCAGCATTCCAAGCCCAGTGATATGCAAAAGTCCCCTGGGCCAACCATTGCTTGTCCTCACTGCACAGTGAAACACAAACAGAAACCACCCCGACATACACAAGACTAAAGGACAGTCCTTAGAGCAGAGGCTGGGTCTCCTCACTCTCCAGCTATTTCTCTGTCAAGAAGCAATCATATGGCATAAAGGAAAATGCAAATGTACACAAGTTAGAGGGAACTGGCTCCAACCTCAGTTCCAGCCTCCGTACTCCTGGGGCTCCTAACCATTTGGTTTCCTCTCTAGCAAGATGGGGACACAGACATCCACATGATCAGCCTGTGGGATGAATTTAAAAAGAAAGTGTAAGTACTGAGCATAGCGCCTGGTGTCCAGTGGGACTTCATTCATTTCTGTCCCTTTCCTATTTTAGCACTACTGTAAATTAATCAGAATCCAAATAATGAGAGCCTTCAATGAACTAACTCCATATTCATCCCTGAGGCACTCCAGCCTTAGAGTCCAAGTAGCAACAGAAATGAGCAAATACCAAGGGCTTCTTCAGAGAGGCAATGACAGGCAAGGTCTTGGGAGCCTCACCTCTACCTTCCACAGCTGCAGAACCGTGTGACAGCCACTGCTGCTCAGAATACAGACCCTGAGTGACAGGGGAGACAAGGAAAGGCACAGTTAAGATCCCAATGTTCTCTTCATCAGGGCAGGCAAGTGGGGGCCTCAGATCTTCCACAACAAGGGTGCACATCATATATGTCCCGCTTAACCCGCCATTAACCTGAAACACCACTTAAGAATGGCCTCTCCCCAGCCCTTCTCAGCCTGGCCTCAGGCTCTAATTGGCCCAAGAACATCTCATCATCTACACAACTCACTTGTTACAAGTCTGGCACAGAAGAGGCCTCTGTTATGGCGTCAGAAGACGGGAAGGAAAAACACAGACATTACCATTATTTAACCTCACACTGCTGAAAACAACCCTGTAGCTATACAAAGTCAGCCAGCAGACCAGGTAGGGCACTAATCATAGCTCTTAGTGGGCAGAAAAAAATAAAAATCCTTTTTTCCAAGGCATTTAAACCATCTTTGCAAAACGGTTGTGGCAGAAAGTCACAAAAATGTCTCTGCAAAGGTCAGCTCTCACCATTCAGTGTATGGGCGCCTGTTCTATCCTGCATACAGGTGGGACAACAAGAGGGGTGCAGGAGCCTACAGCCTGGACTCCCTGCTCCACCAGCTTCTAACCTGGCAGGCAAGCAGGAGAGACACAGGGAAAGCCCACAGAGCAGGACACACTGAACTACTCCTCCACGTTGATGGAAGGGGCTGAGGTGAGAGATGGCAGAAGCCCCCAGATGAGTGCTTCTTTATCTCTACTTTGAGAAGTCTCAGCCTCATGGGAATAAGGAACTCCGCACACATGGACCTGAGTTAAGGAAACATTACAGACACAAGACCACAAGACTTCAATCCCACCTCAACCACTGACCAGTTAGGAGACCATAGGATAATCCATCTTTCCCAAGGCTGTGAAATTCTCATAAAGTAACTTGATGAGCACCTAGCACGAGGCAGATGCTCAAAGAGCCCATTCCCTTTCCACTCCCCTCTGAGTTACTTGTCTACAAAAAGGGTACAATGATCTCTCTTTTACATAATTGTTGCAAAGACTATAGGAGATGAGGTTAAGTAAAGAGGCAGAGCTTTCCAGAAAACAACTGGCCTGCAGACTTCAAAAAGGTCTATATCATAACACAAACACACACAGAGAGGAAGGGGAATTGATCCAGATTTCCCTCTCTAAAGAGACAGGGAAACTGAATGTGATGCATGTTCCTTGACTGAATCCTTTGTTTGAAAGAAAACACACAACACACACACACACACACACCCTATAAAGGGAAATACTTGGACAACTGGAGAAAAGTAGGTAATGGGACCACAGTGACACTGAATATCCAGAGCATAGCAGTGGTGTGGTTAGGTGGGACGAGGTCCTGTTCTTAGAGTTACACGCCAGAGTACTCAGGGGGACATGCCCCGATGTCCACAACTTAGCCTCTCAAATGATGAAGAAACAACAAAAATAGTATATACTAAGAGGGAGAACACAAGTGTGGTGAGGCATTAATTGCATTAACAACCAGCCATCAAGGAAAAAGAAAATAAGGGTTCATGGTACAATTATTGCAACTTCTTATTGACGAAATTTCTCAGAATTGGGAAACAGAAGTTATGGCAGAGTTCAAGATACACAATCGTTCCCTCCTCATGTGTATCCTACGTCACGCAAGCTCATGTCCTCCAATCTCACATTAACTGTCCTATGCACATACATGAATACACGACCAGTATAACTCCACATCATGCACAATGGTAAGAAGTAGAAGTCATACTCCATGTATGTATGATATGTCGAAATACACTCTACTATCATGTGTAACTTGTGATGGGGCTGACAGATTTGGTTCCATAGAAATGTCACAGGCCAGTCTATATGGGCAATGATTAAACAGACTCCATTTTGCTCTGAGACTCCATGGTATGTAGGAAATGAGCTTCTCCCATGGGAATGCCCCACCTCTGTACCTATCAATTGCTTAGCTTCTCCCATGGGAACACCCCGGCCTCTGTACCCATCATCAGTCACTTAGCATGACATGTTTAACAATGCAAAATGTCGATTCCTACATGATGAAAAATCATTCTCTTTTGATTCCTATGTTAGCAACCATTAGTAACCATTCTTTAGTTTGTACCTAGGTAAGGATCATTTTGACCCACTTCCCCCTCTGCTGATGATTTCATGATGTAAGTTTGTAATTTCGAATCATAGCAACAGACACTTGTGATGGATATGATTTTTGGCATAAGAACCCCTTCAACCCTATAGTTGGGGTTGTTCTCCCAATAGCCATTTTTTGGGGCATTGTGTGAGACAGTCAGCCAGCCGGCTTAATAAAGACTCTCAAATTTGGACTTCTCAGTGGTGAATGGTCTGTTATTGAGTTGCGCCCCATAACAACCAAAAAAAATAAAATAAAATAATTACTTGTTTTCCAAGAAAAAAAAAGTAATCTCATGGCATGGAAGCACGTAAGTGCACATCCCACAGGTCCTACAGCAGGGAAGTCCTCGGGCAGCAGCACCCACCTGGCTGCAGCACTCGGATCTCCAGCAGGTTGGAGGTCCTCTCCGCCAGCCGTGTCCACGTGTTGTTGTAGTTCCTCCTCCACAGTTCAGCCACACACTGGTACTTGCCCGCCTCTGTGTCACTGGCCCTGCTGATGCTCAGACGGACGTTGTTGCTGGACTCGGCCTTCTCGATGGCAGTCCGGGTTCGGAAGCTGGAGGACCTGTCCCCCCACTGGACCCCTCCATCCCGTGTGAAGGTCACCAGGTCATGGAACTCAACGGTGCCCACCGGCTGGAACCGCCACGTCACTGACACGGGTACCCGGGCCGGATAGTGGGGTTTGATGATACACTGCAAGTCAAAGGAGTCGCTGTACGTCACCCCTGGTGTTCGGGAGATGGCTGTGACTGCAAAGCCTGTTTCTGGAGAAAGAGCAGAGAATCAGCCAGAGGAGGCATGTGGCTTTCCTGGGGCAGGACCTCAGCAATGTGGCTCCTGGCAAAGCCATGGAACAGTCAAGGCTCACCAGCTCTCTTTGCAACATTCTTTTTACGTGAGGTTTATATTACTTTTTCTCATACTGAGGCACAAACGGACAGTTTGCAAGACCCCACAGAAAGAGGCCAGGCAATTCCTGAAGCAGCTCTAGCCCAAATCCTTTCAGGAGACCCTCATGTGGATTTGCATTAGACCTTCCTCTAGAGTTGGATTCTATTGCCCACTCGGGGGCTGATTCCATGTAACCAGTACCATTCCTCGAAATCCCAGAATTCCATGCAAAAACAGGAGAAAAAAGCTCACTGGCAAGGAGTATATACCTACTCACTCAGACACCTTTCCCTGGCCCCCTAGTGCATCGGTGCCCTGGAAGGGAGGTAGATGGAGGCCTCTCCACTTCTCCCACAAAAGCTAGGAGTGGGAGGCAGTAAAGGCTGCCCCATAGGAGGATCAGCAGGTGCTGACTTCGAGTGAGGTGGAAACAATGGTCCTAAATTCAGGGTTTGTGATCTCAGTGAGCAGTGAGTCTGGATATTCCATACAGAATGAGGGAACATCACCAACCCTAACAGTCACTCTCAATCAAGCACTTCAGAGTCCCTTCAGTTTGGGAATACCAGTTCATGTTAGTACACCACTATAATCATGAAACTAACAGCAGTCAGTATGTATTAAGCACCATTGATGTGCCAGGCATGGTGCCAAAGGCTTTGCTCACACATTTCACTGAATCGACCTTGTAGGACAGGTAGGCTTACTGTCCCCTCTTGCAGGGCACAGTAAAGTTCAACTGCCAGTAAATGTCACTGTCAGGCTACACACCTGAATGTACTGATTCCTGGGACTTTGTGAGGTTGCTTTATCCATGGGGAGCATAACACTGGAGTTAAATGCACTGACTCTGGAGCCAGCTGTCTGACTATGACCCTTCCTGCTGTTACATTAAATGAGTTACAACTTCTCTCTGCCTGTTTCCTCTATGTAAAATGGGTTTTGTGAAGATTAAGTGAATATTTGTAAAATACTTGGATAGTCCCTGACACAGGGTATATATTTTGTTAAATATGTATTTTGTTCAAGAATCAAAACAGACATAAAGTAAAGTACTTTAAAAATCTGTAGGCGAAAGGTACAGAATGAACCTTCTGGCTTTCTATGGAAAATTGTCAGTGAGTAAGTAGGCAAAATTTGCTGAAAACGCTGGATCTTCGATTTGGATTTCATACTACACATTCTTAAAAAAAGACTAAAGACTCAGAGGCCCATCCTTAAACACTAAGTGGCTGCAGCAGTCACTTGCACACCAATGTGCAGCATGCTATCACAGAAGTGATGTGGAACAGGACCTTGGGGAATAGGATCTTCTTGGGGCACCTGGTCATAGACCATGGTGCCACAGCATCCCAGCTGCCCTGCCTGAGTAGTCATGGAGGCCTGCAGGTGTGGGGAAGATGTTCTGCCTACCATCTCATCCATACACCTTGCTGTCACCTCCCTACTGAGCAGATCCATACCTAATTGTACCAATGTAAAAATGTGTGTGTGTGTGTCATTGTTTATTTTAGACTAAAATGACAGCCTTGGTCCAGGGCACTCTCCCACTTTCTGGATCCACCCCTTTGGTCTGCACTGATGTGGCTTTAGCCAGAGGCATCCTGTGGGAGAGGGGCAGGTGAGCAGAGCTGGCCCCAGAGCCCAGGGCAGGCTGCTCAGTATGTCCTGGCCATGGGAATGGTCAGACATATGATGAGTTTGAAATCACTCTGGGCATAACCTGATACCATAAAATTACTTTGACAGAAACAATCCTAGCTCCAAATACTCCTTGGACACACTTTACCTCCTAGGATGGGGAAAATAAAAACCACCAGTATAGATGCCCGGAGCTTTCCCTAAAGTTCTACCTCCAAGGGTTCACAGTAGTGCTGAGCCCAGAGATGGAAATGATTAGGAAACTCAATCACTCGAGGAAGTTTTGGTAGGCAGAAACCTGAGCTGCACGATTATTGCAGAAAGCAGGTCCACCTTTGGGATTAAAGGTTTGAAAACAAATGTAATCCTAATCTCAGAGGGATGAGAAAGTGGAGGACTCAGTGTCAGGCTAATCCATTGCGGCTGCTCTTTACTGGGTGTTCTGACAGTGCCACCAACCCTACCTGTGGGAAGGCAGTGATATGGTCCCCAGAAGTGGGACATAAAGTTGCTGAGGATAACTGAGGCCAGCTTCCTGGTAAACAGAAGAGGTGCCCTGCCACATTATCTTCCCAGCAAAGGAGCAGGCTGGTCTTTTAAAATTTAATATGCTGATTGGATTTGACAAATAAAAGTTGACAGAACCTCTTTAACTACCCCATGAGAAGCAAATCTAATATTCTTTGGTTTTAGCAAATCTCAAGATATCTTTTCATGCAAGGAGGAAATGGCTTTCTTAAGTAGGGGCCTTGAAGAGAAATAGATAAAAACACAGACCTTGAAAAATATGAAGACAGAATTCCAGGTTTCCTGGGTGCAGACTGTGGATTGGTCATTGAAAAGCTGCAACCTTGGGCAAATTAGTTTCTATTTCCTTGTAAAATGAACATGTCTACCTTTGGCTAGATGAGGATTCAGTGGGACAATTAAGCTCAAATGCCTAGACTCAGCTATAAACAGAGTAAATGCCAAATAAATGGCAACCCTGGATTTTCTACCCTGCCCTCCACGTTGAGGAGGGCTGTGCTATGGGCAGTGGGCAGGGACAGTGGAGGGCAGGTTGTTCCTCTTCTTCTCTCCAAGGCCAGTTTAGGCAGTGGTCATGTTCCTGCTAGGTAGTGACACTAACCTGGCTAGAATATTGATAACACCCCTCCCCACCACCCAGTCCCAGGAGGGATAACTACGCCCAGCAACTGTGAGCTGCAGGAGCTCCACTATCCATTGCTGGTTCTTTCAACACTGCTGCTACTACCCTAAAGACTCCTTTCAATCAAGTACCTTTAAAGTGCCATTATCTCCTAGGAGAACTCTGGACTGATAAGTTGAGGTGAAGTTCTGAACAGGAGAGCAGCCTCCATAACCGCCCCACCCCTCACTTACCAAGAGCAGTGATGGAGACGAGAGTGCTGGCTCGGCGCTCCCCCACGATCTGCCACTCGCCATCCACTGCCCGCACCCATTCAGTCACGTGGCATTCATACTGGCCCTCATCTTCCTTCCTGCTGTTGAAGATGCCCAGGCTGAAGGAGTTGGGCTGCACCTGCTCCATCTGGATGCCCCCAAAGCTGCTTCGCTCCCAGTAGGACGAGCCTGGCTGCACGGTGCCATCCCGGTCTAGCCACATGATGTTGCTGCGGCGGTTCTGCCTGTCCACGAGCTGCCAGATGACAGAGAAGCGGCCCTGCAGCCTGCCCGCTGTGCGGACACTGCAGGAGAAGTGCAGGTCCTCGCCCTCAAGGATGATGCTGGAGTTGCTGGCCACCTCCACGGAGATGCTGCTCTCTGGGGAGAGGAGAGAGTACCACACTGGGGACTTTATGGTCTCCATGTGCCCTCCCCAAGATGCCAGGAGGAAAGGTGCAAATGCAATCATGTTTGGTGATAGAGAACAAAAAATACTGCTACACTTGCAGCTACGTGATCTGGCTGTTTCTGGGTACTGCTCCCTGTGACTCTGGATGTGATGACCCAGGATGCTCTCTGCTACATGCAGAGAACTGGGATAATGAGGCTCAAAGACATAAGACTGAATGAAAACCTAACAAATACAATGCAATGACACGACATGACATTTAAGGCATAAAACAATGTATGAGGTAATCTATTCGGCTGGAGTTTAGGACTTTCAACTTGAATTTTTAGCAAGATGAGTAAGTCCCAAATCCTGGTCCACCTCAGTCTTCCCACCATTCAGTACTACAGCAATTGAATAAAAGTTAAACATCCATAATATGTCATTTGAGCCCTTCAGGATAATATTAGGAAGTAGAAAAAAATGCCAGAAGTATCTGGAAGATGGCATGTGCTTGAGGGTGGATATAATGCAGCACAGATGGCCTAGTTGTGCAGAGTGCGTGGGGGTGAGCTTTCATACTTTCATTAACACAGAGAAATAAACCAAAGCCAGGGGCTTGTCATATACCGTGCTCCTCCCTGTCCTCATTCAGCCCTGGGGTTCCTCTGCGCCCTACCTTGAAAGACTGCCAATCAAAGTTGGGATAACAATCCCATTCCCTTCCCACCTCAATCTAGTTACTCACTTAGCCAGCCGAGCTCATTCAGCTGAATAATTTAAACTCTACATGCCTCCGTTTCTTCTTTGGTAAGATAGATAGAATGCTACTTGTAATTGTAGAATTTTTTAAATATTAAAAAGTAAATGAGACAATGTATATGGATCACCTAACACAGAGTAGGTTTGTAAAAGTGCTTACCGTGATCATGATTAATTTTACTCATCCCGATAACTGTTTTTATAAATAGCAAGTATATTTTAATCTATATTAATCATGCACACCCTATTTTATATGATTATCTATATTGAGTTTGAAAGGCCTATAAGCACTGGAGAACACAAAGTGCACAGCCATAACTAATTTGGGTTCAATTTTCTGGGCATCACCCACGAAAAAACGTACAGTAATTTTAAACCAATCAATTCAATCAAATCCCAGATTAAGAAGCGCACCCAATTACCGAGGGAAACACACACATACATGTAACAATGCATTTGAATCAAACTTTTCTCCCCTGTATGTCTCCCACAGGCAGAAAAAGACAAAGATGGGCACTCAGCCTCAGCATTTAGCTCCTATTATAGTGAGTGTGCTTGCTACCTATTCTGGATTTGCTTATTTCACGTGGAAAAGAAAAAAGGCCTGGACTGGTGGGGAATATAGCAATTTTCCAGGAGGGCAACTTCCCCTGAAGATCTTGTAAAGACAATTCATGGAGACGATGCCCTCCACAGCACTGGTGGTGAAAAGCACTGAGCTGGAGCCTAGGCTCACTACTTCCTCCCTCTGTAATCCCTTTTATGACCCACCCAAACTCCAATTTCTCATGTACAAAGTGGAGATACTAATCGTGCCTACTTCTTAGGGTCAAGTTGCTGAGGAGGAGAAGAGGTACTTATTTTTCATCATCATTAACAATCAGAATATTCCTTTTTAGGTTAAAAACTCATCCCCACTGTTGTTGATTCAAAGTAAGGGATGAAAGGGCATCTTCAGCATGAAGGAGAACATCCTTTTGCTTGTCTCATGCAGAAAAATGGTTTGTAGGACATCCCTCCTAACCCTATGGTCACCCCTGTGGACTCTGGTGTAAGTTCTGGCTGCTGTGTGAAGCACGCCTGGAAAATCGCCCAGTTAGGTGAAAAGTCGCTCTGGCAGGTGAGGCAAAGGCAAACACACACCTGGTGCCGTGATGCCCATTCCACCTATTTACAGGGTTCCAAGGCCTATAAAAAGGTAGCCAACAAGTTAAAACTCTGGATTAAGTGAAAACTAGAACAGAACTAATGAGGATCTGAGTGCAGGTTCAAAAATGAAATTTCAAAACAGGAGGCTGACGGTGTAGCACAGGCCAAGCGCAGAGCGGTGGGTCTGGAGTGAGAAGCAAATGTCCGTAATGCAATGCAAACTCAACTGCTGAATGGACAGCAGGCTCAGTCACTTCCCTGTGTGCTGCTCTGACTTCTTTGTTCATAGGATGGATACAATATTGGCCTCGAAAGGGACTTAAGAGGTGGGAGCGGAGAGAGAGATAATTTAAGCAGAAGCACTTCAGGCTCTTGGGAGGAAAAGCACCATTAAAATCCAAGGTATTATCACCATTACCGATGTGATTGTTGTTGTTGTTCTTTGGTAGACTTACCCAAGTGGCCTTGGGGCAGGATCTGGTGGTGCTGGGGGACTTTAACTACCCAGTTATCTGCTGGAAAAGCAATACAGCAGGCCACAGATCATCAAACAAGTTCTCGGAAGGGGCGAGGGGGAAATCTTTCAGTACAAAAGATACAGGAAGTAAACAGCATGGCTGCCCTTCGCTGGATCCTTACAAAGTAATGAGGAATTAGTCACAGATTTTAAAGTACAGAGTCCGTGGTTAAGGCAAGCACAGACAGACAGGATAATGGTAAAGAGAGTGGGCATTCAATTCAGTAATTTCAGTAATACAAATACTCAGCAAGCTCCTACTCTATGCAAAGCACCATGCTAGGCATTGCAGGGGAAAAAGTCTAAGAAACAGAAGAATTTCAAGATAATTAGGTGTGTGGATGTGTGTGTGTGCATGTGTGGTTTTTAAAAACACAATAGGCATGAAAGAAAATAATCCTGTTGATGAGAAGAAAAAGCAATGGTAAACCCCATGTCTATTTTTGACTTTACACTTGAAGAGGAATATATTAAATACGTAAAGGTGTGATAAAAATGTAAAGGAAATCATTAGAGTACTAAAAGAAAGAACAGTTTGAGCAGTTAAGGAAAGGTTAAAGGTTAGTTCTTAAAACTTCATCATCTTGTTTACAATCAGAGTGTTGTAAGTTTTTATTATCTTTTTACTAAACAGAACTATGAGAGAGAGGAGGAGATTAACAAGAACAATCTGACACTATGGACATTGAAACACAACATGCCCAAACACTGGTGATCTCTGGAGTCCCCAGCAAGGACTGCACCCCACCTAGACGCCAGCTTACACAGGCAGGGCCCGCTGCTGCAGCAGCCTCGCAGAGGGCTAAGCTTTCCAAGGCATGCTCCAGGAGGACCTGAGAGATCCCGTCCACTCACTGTTCCTTTTTCTTTTGTTGGCAATCAAACCTCTACCACCCAATGACTCTGAACAACACAATTTTGAAACCAGGGAAGAGACAATTAGGGAAATGCTCACCTTTATACTTAGGAAAACCCAAACAGCAAATCCTTCTTAAGAATGTACTTTATCATTTAAAACCCTCCCCTAAAAGACCAACTCTCCTTAAGTGAGATTTCAACCCACTTCTTCTGGGACTCAATTCCCACTCAGGAGCCATCAGCTTTCCAGGATTCCTGGTCTTTCTCCAAGCAGAGCTGGCACTGCTGGTGTTTACACTGAGCTGCTCCAGCTCGGGTCTGCTGGTACCCATCTCCAGCCTGAGACACACGTGGCTGATGCCCGTGAAGCTGGGGGCCTTCTGGGTGTGCAGGTGGGCTGGAGGAGGTAGAAGGGCTCAGTGGGGGCTCTCTCCTGCTCTAAGGCTGCAGTCTACCCTCCCTGCACTCCCCCACCTCAGCTGTATTCTTTCTCCTGCTAAGTGACTCTAGACACTGAACCAGGGACCAAGCAGGACAAGCACACAGAGCTCTCTCTACTTACTGAGGGGGAGGACTATGATGGGAATGTTCTTGGGACGTTTGCTCTCCTTGTCAATGAATTCCCCAGTGACTGTCTTCTCTCGCTCGGTCACACGACAGTTGTATTTCCCACTATCTTCCTGGCGGAGGTGGTAGATTTTCAGCACAAAGACACTGTCACTTTCTTTGGCCACTTTAAGCTGCCCCCGGGCTTCCCGGTGGGCAAATTCACTGTTGAGAATGGGCACAGCGTTAGGCCCCATGCTGGCGATGAGGGAGCTGTTGAAGGCCCAGGAGACAGCAAAGTAACGGTCGGGAATGTTCTGGGCCTCCAAGATGCATCTGAACTCCACGGGCTCACCCACTGTGTGCAGCCGCTTGTCTGTTTCCAGCCGAACGGTGAACTCTTTGTCTGAGAAAACAAATAACAAAAAAGATGTGTTCTAGGAGAATGAGAGTTGTAGAAAACCAAACTGCATCAGCAAAACCCTATTACTTGCCTTCCTTAATAATACTAACTACAGGGAAGTGCCACAGCACTTGTCTTGAGAGAAAATCCAATTCAGACTCAGGTTACCTGAGGCCCAAAGAAACTCATGAATATCACAAAGTCCCACCTAGACCAGACAGTCCAAGGAGTTTGCTATCCCAGGAAGACCAATGAGACGCCATTCAAAACTTATACTGCCCTAGATTAGAACCCCCAGAACCCTAAAGGAATTCTTAATAATCTCTTAAATGTCAGATTGCAAAGGTCTTGCCTTGAATCTCCATGGAAGCAATGCCACAGCAAATATTTTCAGCATATATTGTGGGATTCACCCCACAGGCCTGTGAGAAAAAAATTACAGTGGCCTAGACACTGACCCTAATCCCAATAAATACTCAGAAATGAATCTACTGAAATTCTTTCTCAACTCCTATGTGAATACTGGAATTAAGACATGGATAAGACAAACCCTAACAGCATGGCATAGGGAAAATTAAAACTAATGTCTTTTCATTGGCCTACCACCTGTCAGATCAAATGTAGACTGTACCCACTTCCACTGACAGCCAGAGCACCTCTGAAGAAGGCAAGGAACCCAAGCTCTCTTCAAAGAGCTGGGTGTCTAAGCAGGCACAAGGGCGCAATCCAAGAAGGGCTTGCTGCTGCAACTGCTATTCCATAGGATGGTGCACAGTGACTTGTTAACTCATGAGACCATTATCTACCCTCAGAGGCACCCACGAGAAGTAAGGGGAAAGAAAAAGGAGTTGAGGGATGGAAGAAACTTTTATCTTAGGAAATGGAGACACAGAACCCTGGCTGTGACCAATTCTCAAATCTCTCTCCTTCCAGCTCTAGCTTTTTCTCCAAAGAGAACATCAAGGGGAAATCCCACGGCAGTGCAGTTTGAATTCCCTGTATAGGTCATAGCCTCAACATGAACTGCCTTCTCTATGTGGCATTTCTTTTTTCTTTTGGTACTAGGGATTAAACCCAGGGGCACTCCATCACTGAGCCACATCCCCAGCCCTATTTTGTATTTTATTTAGAGACAGGGTCTCACTGGTTGCTTAGGGCCTCACTAAGTTGCTGAGCCTGGCTTTGAACTCGTGATTCTCCTGCCTCAGCCTCCCAAACTGCTGGGATTACAAGTGTGCATCACTGCGCCCAGCTCTAGGTGGAATTTCTAAGCCTTAACCACTATCTATCTTCAGGATCCTTGCCTCATTCATCCCCAATCCCACACACTCTTTAAGCAGGAGAATCCTGTTTCCCTGAGAAAACACAGGAATCATGAGCCAACCACTTCACTATTCCTCCAGCTCAGCTCTATAACCCACCTGCTGTCCATGTCCCACTCCCCTGTCATGTGGGCCAGGGTCGTGCCCCAAACATCCCTTCTCTCCAGCAACTTAACTCCTTCCTGCCTTTACTCAAACTTCCTGACAGAGCAAACTACACTCGACAACTACAGGGCTCACCTCCAATGCGCCAGCGCCTGCCGATTACTTTCCCTTCCCAAGAAACCAGTACTAAAAGACGTGGGCTGAAAGAAGAGTTTTACTCTGTCCCCGTCTGCCTGGATGAGCACACCCATGTGGGACAGAGCGCATGTTATCTGCTCTGTTATTAGCCCTCTGGTCAACCCAAGTACAGTAATTCATAACCCAACATCAATGCTAAAAAAAGCACTCCTTCCACATAAATGCCAGTGCGGACGTGTCAGGGATGCCCGAGACCTCAGAAATTTCCATTTGCCCTGGGTCAGGCTAGCTGCAACTATGGCTTTCTTCTTTTGCCAGCCAAAGACTTTGTATCCCGTGGCTCAGGAAGTCTTCACATTCCCTCGATGAAGACACATAACGCCTCTCCTTTCTGGAGAGCAATTTGGTGTTGGTTTTGCCCAGTCAATTAAATGAATAATAACTTACAGTTTTGCTTCTTCTAGTACCGCTCATTCCTTAGTTCACTGAATTTGGCTTCTGGTCCTTCTCCCATAAGCAACTAACCTAGCCAGTGGCACTGGCGATCCTCCCCATCCCACCCCACCATAAACAAAGGCTTTTTTCAAGTGTGCTTCAGCCTCTGGGGCTCTACAGCCCCATGGGTTCCCTGACGTATTTCCCTCCACTTCTCCTCGTTTGCCTGAACACTCTGGTCTTCTCTCTCATTGGAACAGGCTCCGACCCCCCTCGTGACTCCCTCGGCTCTCTTGATCCTGTTTCAAGTGTTGCCCCATGGGCTTTTCCTGGGCCTTCCTCACTCACAGGCCTAGCCTCTAACTGAGCTTCAGGCACCCATGTTCAATGACACACTGGGCATTCTACATTTTGAGCATCTCTCTTAAGAGATTTTGGGATGAACTCCTTGACTAAAAGTTATAAAAACAAAAAACAACCTATGCCACCACTAACAGACTTTCAAGCAGGACTCTGCAGGTCCTCATTACCCTTGCTTCCTCCTCCTACCTCCCCACAGTTCAAAGAACCATGGAAGCCCCAGGCCCAGCCCCAGGGCTCTCTCCAGCTAGTTTCCTCCTTCAACCAAGTCCTCCATCCTTCTGCCTTTAGCCATGGCCTCCCTTCCAGGCCACTGCCCTGGCTATAAGGGCTCTTTTTTTTACTGGGTCTCTTCATTTCAGACCCAATCTGTATGATCAACCTCCACGTGGCCCCCATGAGTTCTTCCTTCCAAAACACTGATCTGACTGTCATTCCCTGTTTGAAAAGCTCTATCCCGCCCCCAGCTGCCTGTAGCAGGGATTTTCAAATTTTATTAGAAGGAGGAAGGGGAAGAGGCACTTTTTTCTTTATATAAAATCTTCTGCTGCCCAACACAGAACATGTGGCTGAAGCAAGAGGGGAACACTCAGGCCCTCACACACCATCCCCTGAACCCCAGGACGCATGCACATCCATATGGACGTGTGATCATATGAGGTGGAATTTCTCAGGCACCTCCCAGGGGTTACTAAGGTTCCCAGAAGAAAGGCTTGAAAACTCCTGGACCACAGAGTCAAGTCAGAGCTCTACACCACAACATTGAGGGCGCCAAGTTACCTTTCCTTTCTTCGACCACCATTCATACCTAAAACTCAACATCTAGTCATGCATGACTTTTCTTCACTTGCCACACAAATAATTCTGTGCCTTCATAATTTTCCTCTTCCTGTCTCCTCAAGTTTAAGATAAATCAAGTCACCAAACTTATTGGATTTCCTGGATTTGCCTTAACAAATATTCCACCCAGGGAAAACTACAGCAACAAGAACTTTTGCATTTACTGTATTCCCAGAGCACTCTGCAAATGTTGTCAAGCACTCTGCACATTCTCCTTGGCCACTGGTTCCCAGGTCTGCAAGTACCCTAAGTACAGAGACTAAGTGTTACTCTTCTGTGCAGCCCCTACTGCCTTGCACCACACCTTCAGTGCTGCAGAGAGTGACTAATGTTTACTGAAATTAAAGAAGCAAAGAGCAAAGTTGGCCATGCAACCACTGAGTCTGAACAGAAACCCAGAGGAAAGTCATTGACTTGTTGTTAAATTTTCCCCTTGCTGGATTAGTCTAGATACACTTGCAGGGAAAATTCAAAAAGTCCTAATTCCAAATTGGTAAGATTAAAATAAAGAAGATTAACTAATGCAACCTAATTTAAAGGCACTAAGATTCAAAATCTGGTCCAGACTTTTGAAGCTGATCTTAAAATGGTCCAGGAAGGGAAAAGATAAATAGGAAATAAAGCCCCTTTGGTAGACTTCTTAACTTCAGAAGATCCAGAAGAAGCTAAAAGCCCTGGGGCCTACAGAGCAGACCAATTCCTCCACATCTAGGAAACCAACCCCCTGGCAAAAGTCTTCAAATCCCCTAGATGTCAGAGAAGCCCTTCCGCCCTTTTCCTTCTAGAATTTGACAAAATGTAGACAATGCAAGACTCACCTGAGAAGTGCACCAGAAACCCAGCTTCCCAGGTCCCTCCCCAGGGTCCCCTGGTGCAGGATTCTGGGGAGCACTGCTCTCGAATGTCAGAGGAACCATATGGGACCAAGACAACTGACTATAGCATATAGGATAGGTGAAGAAATAGGTCAAGAGAAGGTCCTAACAAGAGGACCCCATCAGTAACCCACGAACCTCCACTCTCTCAACAGGACTACCAAAGTCCTCAGCAGAGGTGAGTGTAAACACAGGAAAGGCTCACAGGCCACTCGGGGTACCTTAATACTCATCCTCCAACCAAAGCCAGGGAACTAGTGGCCCATATGAGAACCTGGCTCCCAGCTAAGCTAAGGCAGTAGCAACAGCTGTTGGCTCTGACCTGGAGCTTAACAGGCTCAGGAGCCTGGAGTGGAGTCTGAAGTCATGGTAGACACCAAGAGGAATCAGAGATCAGTGCACTTCACCAGGCCACCACCACTTTGCCAAAGTCCTCAACACATCACTCAACTTCCTGAGGGGCCCTACCCAACCCAGGTCTTCCTTGAGAAAGCCTCTATGGTGGGACATGGTACTCTTTGGAATGGCCTCATCGACATATCTGTGGCCTCTTCCCAGGGTCCCTCCATCAAGTAATCTGTACTCATGTCCTCACCCGTGACATGGAAATACCACTACCTAACCATTTCACAGAACTGTTGAGGGATTATGACAATACGTGATAAAGCAGTTTGGAAATTGCAAATCACCACTAAAGAAATATTAATATAAAAAATAATAATGTAAGCCAAAATTTCTACAGTTCATAATGCTATACCTCCAATGAAAGGCTCATAATCACAAGGTCTTCTATGAATAAAGACACACTGGTAACTGAAGAAGGGCAATACCAGCAAAGGAGTATCAAATGTGGCTAACAGGAATGGGAACCAGAGTCATGATGCAGAACTGCTTTCTGTGAAATCCATTTTTAAAATGAATTTCGTATTTTAAAAAAATATATACAATAGCTTGTAGGTAAAGAAAACAGGACAACAGACCAGATTCAGCCTGGGCAGCATCTACCTGCAATTCTCTGGAAAGTCAGGTCTTAGGAGACGCTATGTTCCTGTATCTTCCAGCTACAGGCAAGACCATCACTAACTTCACATGAAAACCAAAGATGTCCCCACACCCTCCCAGTGTCTGACAACCCTCCCCATCAGGTAAAACAGGGATAACAGGCTCAGAGAAACTGACCAGTGGGCTGGACGTTGACCACAGCACCCTCGGAGCGCTTCCGGGTCATGGCATACCACGACCCATCAGGATCCTGGATCCACTCAGCAGCCTCGCAGTAGAACTCGCCCTGGTCCGAAGGCTGCAGGTGGAAGATGGTGAGGCGGAAGGTGGTCCTCCCCAGCTTGTCCAGCCGCACCTCCCCCAGGCTCTGCCTCTGGGCATATTCACTGCTGGAGTGCAGTATGAAGTCCCGGCTCAGGGAAATGACCTCCACCGGCTTCTCACCACCTTTCTGCCGGAGCCAGGTCACAGACAGGTGGCTGTGCTGGACTGTCTCTGTGGCCACCTCGCAACTGAGCTCCAGCGGATCCTGCTCCACTTTGTGCAGGGTTTGGGGCATGGCGGTGGTCTGCAGGGAGTCTGGGATCACTGCAACACAAAATGGTCCCAAGAGTGAACCAACACAAAGCCACAGAGTCTGAAACTCACTGGAAACAAGGTTCCTGCTCCACACAGGCTCAAATGCTCCTGTGTTCCCAACAGAGTCAGTCTCTGACAATCACCTCCAGGCCACAGACAACCCCAGAAGGCACACACACAGGAAGAGTTTTCCGTTTTGCTGTGTAATACATTCAGGGGCAGGGGAACATTACAGTCACCTTTAACAGTTTAATTATACTCAGTGCAAACACGAATTGTATTTCAGAAGTTTAACATAATAAATGAACTCCCTAAACACAATGTGTCAAAACAGTTTTCTTTCAGGTCTAATACGGCTTTTTTTTTTTTTGTACTAGGGATTGAACCCAGAGGTACTCAATCACTGAGCTGCATCCCAAGTCCTTTTTATTTATTTAATTTAATTTTAAGACATGGTCTCAAAACGTTGCGTAGGGCCTCACTAAGTGGCTGAGGCTGGCTTTGAACTTGAAATCCTCCTGCCTCAGCCTCCCAAGCCTAGGCCTCCAAAATCACTGGGATTACAGGTGAGCACAACCACACCTGACTAATAAGATTTCTTGTTGATTTTGGTATTGCTTTGATATCCTTCCTTTATTCATTCATTCATCCATTTATTAGTACTGGGAATTGAACCCAGGAGTGTTTTACCACTGAGACAAATTCCTAGATCTTTTTATTTTGAGACAGGGTCTCACTAAGTTGCTTAGGGCCTTGCTGAGTTGCTGAGGCTGGCTTCACTTTCCCTATTTCCCAACTTGCTTTCCTCTCTATTCCCCAACTTAATTCAACAATGTATTGTCCTTGGAAAGTTTTGGTTTTCAGGGGTTTTTTGTTGGTTTCGTTTTTGTAGAGAAAATCCTCACCATCCTCTACTTTTAAAACATACTTTATCAATCAAAATGGTCCACACTGGAAGGAAGCGGCAGTAAGGGAGGGCTTAGGAAGTGAAGAGATTGCTCTGGGGTCCCTTGGTTGGAATTTGACCCTGATCCTTACATCTTTCTGGAGACTAAACACCACCCCTCTGTCTGATGAGGGCACCCCAGTCACAACCAGTGTGCATTTTCTCCCTGTACTTCTCAGTACTGGTCTTAAAGTCTTTCTGTTATTCAAGAAAGGAAAAATAAGCAAAACTCAGTATTACTATTAATCAAAGAACCATCAACACTCCTGCTTAACTGTAAAATAAAAACTAGAGATTAAAGACTTGAACAGAGAAATAACAGCCTTGATATTGTTAACCTTTTACACTGGCTATCACTGTGGTCAGAGCCATGGACTTGGAAAGCCCCCTGCTCCGCTCCTCTCTACCACTCCACACACATGGAGGGAGACTGCCAGTTCATAACTCCTTACTCATGCAGCCAGAGGTCTGAGTAAGGACCTGCGGTCACTTTCTCTTCCTGACTCAGCAGCGTCTGTGCATCTCAGAGCCTGTCCAAAGGGCCATCCTTTCTGAAAGTTGAAAGAGTCCAGGGAATTCCATCTCAAAATAGGTCAACCTGGTGTGCTGATTATTTTCAGTGAAAGTCCCTTGGAAAGCAGCATCTGCTGAAAGAGGCTGTACTCTGATATTCCCTTATCTGCATAAAGATCAGACCTGCCAAAGAAGAAAGCAATTACCTTGGGTCCCTGCCCTGGGTTTTCATTAACTAAACTCATATCTCCAGGGAAGAAGATTCAAGAATGTAACCACACCTGGGCAGATTCTGTCACAAGCCACTGTCTGTCTTCCTGGCCCATATTCCCAAGGAGAATAATTTACAAACTATTGTCTGAATACTGGCCAGTTCATTCACCTCAAATCACTTATTACCCCTCAAAATTGTCTCATACCCCATCTCCTTTTCCCCTGTGAGGCACAACCCGTAAGCATCTGGGTCTCCCTGGGTTGTCCAGGTGGTCATCTCCTCCAGTTTAGTTACCACCTCCTCCTAAAACAATTTTACTCATCTGCCTATTGGAAGGGGCAGGGAAGCTTTCCCTTTTGTCCCTATAGGGGTTTCACCTCCCTTCTGGCTGATGTTATATACTCTATTTTCTAAATGATTTCTGTATGATCATCTCCCATGAATGTCCTTGCCTTTTATTCTTCATAACCCCATTTACCAGCTAGAGGTCTAGTCAACCTCTGAAATGCATAACATTTGCATAAGATCTCTTTTAAGTTTCAACATCAACATTCTATTATTTACAAGTGAGCACAGAAATTTTGTTCACGTAGGCCACCTGTTGACCTCTAAAATACATGGGGAGTCTTGATAAAGTCAAACACATGGTATGAAACACAGGGAGTCAGACCTAACACTGGCCACAGGAAAACAGCATCTCCTTACCTACTAGGTTCATCTTTGCACTGTAACTCCCAAAGTATCGATCATCGGTGTTGGGTGTGTGGCATTCATACTCTCCAGCATCCCGGGCCTGGAGATCTGTGATGTGCAATAAAGCCGAGTTCCCCTGGATTCTTTCCACGTAGATCTTTCCACCTCGGACACGCTGGGTGTAGATGGCATAGGGGAAAGAAGAGTCCACGGTGCTGACGATCTGCACCTCCCGCTCTGGGGCGGAGGGCAGGTAAATGGACCACTGGAAGTTCTGCTCAGAGGGTCCCTGGTAGCCACTCACGTTGCACCAGATGGTGATGTGGGAGCCCTCTGTGCGGTACAAAGGTCCTTCCTGGACTGTGACCTGCCGCTGTGCTGACACCACACCTACAGGAGAAGCAGACACACACAACACACTTGCTTACTTTTCAGACCAAAATGCAAAACAGGCAGCAATCTCCAGAGGGTTTGTTATTTGTGTGACATGATGATAATATAAATAGCTTATTGGCCCTTTCAGAGGCACTGTGTGATTTATAAATATTAATTAAAACACTCTGTGGTAAGCACAGTCTCTAATTTGCATATATGGGAATTTGATCGTGCAAGGACATGGTTCTGTTACTTATTCAATGGCTGACCCTTGTGAATTTCATTTAGTCCCTCTGTCATTTATGCAGCAGTTTTATATCTAATTATTAATGGCTGTTTATAAAGTTTTAATAAAATGAGCAGGGAAAGTTGAATCCTTGGCACAAATTTAGATGAAAACAAATAAAAGCAACCTTCTCACACAATCTAGCTGAAATTAAACATTTCTTCCTTAATTCAAGGGCTGGCCAGAGAGTCATGGGGCCCTTTTTGGGGGGCTACCCTCTACATTTTCAAATGTAACTACTCTCTGCCACCATCCCAGGGAGCATTCCTTAGTTCCTTCTCCCTCCATAAATGGAAGCAGAGCGGAGCTCCTGCAAGCTGCTGCCAGTTTAAGCTGAGCACACACAGATACGAATATGAAGAGCAGAAGCAGACCCCTGCTGCCTAGAATCCCACCAACTGGCAAAGTGGGGAAAACAGACAGTGCACAGCAAAACCCGTAACAAGGACACCCACAGGCTGCCCTGGAGCTTTTGGCTCCGATTTGCCTGTGACCCCCCGCCTTCTGGCTGAGATATGATTCTCCAAGGTCACCTCTGCCTGCCTTCTGCACGTTCTTGGTCACATGGCCTCCCTTCACAGATACACAGATAAAATATGGTGAATTTAATTTCTCATTACATGCCAACTGCTATAGTTGGAATATGGTTTGACTGTGTTCCCTCCATCTCACCCCCACCAGGGTACATGTGATAGAAGATTGGTCCTCAGTGTGGTGATATGAGAGGTATTTAAGAGGTGGAGCCTAGTGCGAGATAATGCCCAAGAAGGGTGAATGCTGGTCTCTGGAGAGAGAGAGTTTCCACAAGAGTGGGCCCTTATAAAAAGAGCAAGACCAGCCTCTCCCTCATCTCTGGCTTCCTGCCTCACCATATGACTCACCTCTTGCATAGGCTTTTGCAATGATGCCATCCACCATGTTATAATGTAGCCAGATCATAGAGGCAGAACTCATGGGGCCAACAGTTCTGGAGTTGCAACCTCTAAAACTGGGAACTAAATAAACCTTTTTAAAACACAGTGCTCAGCCTCAGGCTTTTTGTTATAGTAATGGAAAACAGACTAATGCACCAATACAACATACTACATCTGAGCTACTCAAAAGGTGGGAAGAAGCATTCCCCTTTGTACCCCACTCAGCAGCAGCCAGCCACAGCAGCATAGAAGAGAAAGCTGTGGATCAGAACTGGCTATGTCTTTGGACAAATTGTTTCTCCTCTCCAAACCTTCATCTCCTCATCTACAAAATGATTACTAAAAAAGTTCTGGAGAGGAGTAGCATGTATTCCCATACTAGCTTTGTCACTTAGTACCTGTGACCTTGGATAAGTTACTTAAAATCCCTGAGCCTCCATTTCCTCATGTGCAAATGGGACTAAAAATGCATGCCTCACAGTTATGGAAAATACTGAATAAAAAATTGTCTACAAATTCCCTACCACAGTTAGGGACACACAATTAGCCCTCAATAAAGAGCTGCTACTAGGACCCAAATTGACTGGACATTCTGTGGCTCTGGATCCACAGATGACAGGCTCTGACCAATGACTGCTCAAGAACACTTCAAAGCCTACCTCCACTCACAGTTATGGCCACTCCCACGGCAGGTTCCCTTCCATCCCCAAGTGGGAAGGGCAGCTGCCCCAGCTTAAACCTATCAAAAGTGGACCCAGCTGGCAAGGGGGGCAGGAAGGAAAACACAGCTCAAAGCCTTGTGGAAGGCAGCTCTCAGCCCAGCCCAGCTGGCTGTGCCTCAAAGCAAGCTGCCATCTGCAAGATGACAGACCTCAACACGGATGGCTATACAAGGAAAGGTCTGTGGCTTCCAATCCACTTCACACAGAACCGTTTCTCCCCAAGCCTTACACAGAACCCCATCAGCAGAGAAGTAGGAAAAAAAAATGGAAAAAAGGGGTAGGAGTGAGTGAGAGGAGGGTATACAGGAACAAAGTAGTATGTGAATTTGACACATTCTGGCTGATGACATTCATTACTATATTTTAAATCATGAAGAAGAGAACTCATTAGTAATTTTCAGTATGTTAAAATCTGGCACATAACATTAGTTATATGTACTCTTTTAATGACAATTTAAAATACACACCCACCCACATACACATTGTGACAGTTGAATCAAATGTTTGTAGTCATTCTGAAATGCCAACGCTTTGAAAACAACTATACTCCTAACACTTAGGTCTCCTTTGCATTTCAGTGTTCTATAATGGAGCACCAAGAATCACACCCCACCAGTTGCAAAGAAGGTTGAAAGCAGGTCAGGGCTGCAGTATCTTGCTCTAAGGACTACATCTCAACCCCAGATCCATGATGGAATCACAGGGGCACAGGGCTCGACCCCTCCAACGTGACTGATGTGGAAGGCAGCCTGGGCATTAGGATATTTTAAAGCTCCCCCAAGGTCAAGAAAGGCTGCTTTAAAATGTCTCTACCTAGATGGTGCCAGCCAGGTATCACATGAAAGAACATATCCTAACTTAAGCCTCTCAGCGGTTTTAAGTTCCTTCCCTCTAGAGGTTACACAGTGAGTTAATTCAAGAAAGTTTCATTCTCCTCCTGTCTTTCCCTGTCCAAACAAAGCAAAGACCCATCAGACACAGCTCATGATGGTGCAACAAGGGGTTTGGCTAGAGTGCATTCTACACAGACCTTACCCAGGCTTGATAAGCGGATCATATACACCCGCACCCCCCCCCCCCCCGAAAACACACAAAGAAAATAGTGTTAAGTGGCCATTGAATGAGCCAGGGCAGCAGGGTCAAAACAACTTGTCCAGGCCAGAAAAGAGTTACAAACAGCCCTGACCAATAAATCTGGGACAGTACTGCAACCACACATACTCAGCTGTTCCCCTTTATTAAATATCTCCTTAATTTCCTTCCCATCCCAGGAAGGGCCTCTGATCCCTGAAAACAGTGCTGTACTTAGGAAGTGGATGGTAACATAGAAATAAAATTTAACTCTTTCTTCTGGAGAGTTTAATTCCCCTTTCATGCTCCACCCTCACAATGTCCTTCTGGTACTGCTCCTGCTGTCTGCTGTGATCTCTGCTGCTCTCAAACAGACCCTGGCCCTGCCCTGCCCTCCATCCTCCAGCCCAGGAGCACCTTCCATCTTCAGTCTATAACAGAAGGCTCCTCCCAGCAAAACCCACTTTTTTAAAAAATAACTTAAATCTCAGACATTCTGTACTCTTTGGATTACTTTGCAAAAAGCAAATATCACTTTTGTAAAGCAAAAAGAAAGATCAAAGTGTTATAATATATAACAATATAAAAAGGACTAGAAAGAAAATAATAGGTTAAAGGATTGCAAAGTTCTTTTTTCTTATTTATATTTTACTTCCTCCCCCAATCCTCTGCAATGAGCATGAACTAGTTTTATAACTAGAAAAAAAATTTTCATCAAAAATAAAAATGACGTATGATTGCTGCACAAATATTCTTCTCTATTCACTACAATAGTATAACGTGTGTGGGGTGGGGTGTATTTGGTCTTTGGCCCCAGTTCCTGGCCCTGAACTCCTTAACCCTTTGGAATTTCCTGAATAACAGAATAACAGGAGTCTCTCCATATTCATGAGGAGCTTATTTGGGCCATACCAGAGTTTATGCTAATGAAGCAACCCCAGGTGGACCCTTAGATAGTTTCAAGGGAGGAGCTGGTCATGCTTACAGGATTGGAAATTTCAATGCCTTCCCGCACCCCCACCCCCAGACCTCAGGGACAGAAATGGAGCTGGGGATTGATCGGTCACCAACAGCCAATGATTTAATCGATCATGCCCAAGTAATGAAACCCATACCCTCATGTATGGGTTAAGAAACCTTCCAGGTTAGTGAACACCCTGAGGTGCTAGGAGAGTGATCCAGCAGAAAAGGCAGTGAAGCTCTGCACTGGCACCCTCTACCCCAAACCCTGCCCTATGCACTGAATTTCCTGTTGCACGTGAGTCCAACAGGAAATGCACAATGAAACGATGGCTCACGACTTTATGGGTGATAAGAATACACTGGGGTTTCTGCCTCGCCCCCTCAGATCACAACTCTGAAGAGCCAAAAGCCATGTAGTGGGCACAACAAAGCAACCTGATGGGGAGGACCACATGAGGCCTCTTGCCAACAGCCAGTTACCAACCTGCCCAGTATGAGGCTGAGCCACCTTGGGAGTGGATTCTCCAGCCCCAGGCAAGCCTTCAGATGACAATGGGCCCAGAGGACATCTGGGCTGCCAGCTCCAGGAAGACTGCTCAGAACTGCCCAGTTAAGATGCTACTGAATTCCTGAGCCAAAAAGATAGAGACGGTAGATATTCATTGTTGTTTTAAGCTTTTGCAGGTAATTCATTTTGCACCAAGATATACCTTTAGCATCTTCATTAGTTATAACAAACGAAAAACAGTGACACATGTGCATGGATGTTCTTTTGGAAAAAAGGGTCTATAAATTTCAAAAGACCCCCAAAGGGATTTACGACCCAAAAGAAGACAAAGAATCATGGTCAGTGGGCAAGGCCACATTCTTTTAGATCGAGTTTGACAGTCCCTGGCAAACACATGCTATCATTTAAATAGTTTTTTCAAGATACTGCTTGACCAAGGATGCTCCAACTTTGGCTTGGTGGCCAAGTCCCAGATGACCCTGGGGAGGGGCATTTTGATTCACCAGTTCGTGAGCAGGGAAGGGACACTGTGCTTCTCATGTACTTTTTTGGGGGACCTGTTCTTGGCTTAGGGACCTATATCTCCAAGCACAGGATCCAATTTACAGGATCAAGATGCATGACTGAGCACGTCGAAGTGCCAGAGGATCCGCCTCGCAGCTTCACATCTCCTCTTCCAGTGGTGGCCGATGTCATCAACAAAGCTCATTCACCACCCTGCTGTCACAAATTCAACATATGACTCAGTCACACTAGTATATTTCTTCATCTGTAATACGGAAATAATGTAATGGATCATGTAGCAATCTCACAGAGAACCCAAGAGATCAAATAATACTGGGGAAATCAACAAATGAATATTTGAAAATTTCATCTCATCTGTACCAATCTTGACCCTGTATCAATCTAAAACCAGAAAAGAAAAACTTTGTCAAACATTAAGATCATTAAAAAGAACATTAATGTTTAACTTTGGGCTAAAATTATAAAACTATGTGTGCAGTAAAATGTTTTTAAAGAAATTAAGATTTCATCTCACTCCAATCAGAATGGCAACTACCAAGAATATAAGCAACAATAAAGATTGGCAAGGATGTGGGGGAAAAAGGCACACTTACACATAGCTGGTGGTAATGCAAATTGGTGCAACCATTATGGAAAGCAGTATGGAGATTCCTCAGAAAACTTGGAATGGAACCACCATTGAACCCAGCTATCCACTCCTCAGCTTATACCCAAAGGACCCCAAATCAGCATACTACAGTGATGCAGCCACATCAATGTTTATAGCAGCTCAATTCACAATAGCTAAACTATGGAACCAAACTAAGTGCCCTTCAACAGATGAATGGAGAAAGAAAATGTGATACACACACACACACACACACACACACACACACGCACACACAAAATGGAAAATTACTCAACTTTAAAGAATGAAATTCTGGCATTTGCTGGTAAATCAATGGAATTAGAGAATATCATGCTAAATGAAATAAAACAAACCCAAAAAACCAAAGGCCGAATGTTTTCTCTGATATGCAGATGCTAATTCACAATAAAGCCCGTGGGGTGGGGGGGGAGATAGGGAAGAATAGAGTTTATATTAGGTAGAAGGGAATGAAGGGAAGGGAAAGGGTATGGGGGTAGGAAGGTTAGTAGAGTGAAACAGACATCACTACCTCATGCACATATATGACTGCATGACCAATGTGATCTTACATATAATATGTATAATCAGAAAAATGAGAGACTACACTCCATTTATGTATGATCTATCAACATGTATAAATGCATTCTACAGTCATATACAATTAATTAGAACAAAGAAAAAAAACCCTATACCTAGAAAATGATCACACAAAACACTAAAGATATTGGGGCTGAATGACTGAGTTGTTGAATATGAGTGATTTCCCCCTCACCCATTCCAGGAATATCAATGTCTCCTATTCTTTATTTTCCTATTTTCCCACTTATTTATGGTACTGGGGACTGAACTCAGGGGTGCTTCACCATTGAGCTACATCCCCAGTGCTTTTTATTTTTTTATTTGGAGACAGGGTCTTACTAAGTTGCTGAGGCCTCAAACTTGTGATCAGCCTCCTGAGTAGCTGAGATTACTGGTATGTACCACACCCACTCCCATTTTGTATTCATTTATTTGTTACCAAGATTAAACCCAGAGGTGCTTAGCCACTGAGCTACATCCCCAGCACCCTCTTGTTTTTGAGACAAAAACTTCATTGCTCAGGGCCTCACTAAGTTGCTGAGGCTGGCTTTGAACTTGCAATCCTCTCAGCCTCCCAAGTCTCTGGGATTACAGGCATGCACCATTGTGCCTGGCTCCATTTTTTAAATAAGCAAGTACATGGTACTTGTAAGATGAAGATAAATGGCTATAATGATTAACACTTCAGTGAGCCAGGCATCATCCTTACTGCTCTGCATACATCATCTCATTGAATCCTCACGGCAACTGAATGAGGTCGATTTCATTACAGCCACATTTACCAGAGGAGGAAACGGTCTTCAAGGTTAAGTAACTTTCTCCATGACACAGAACATGACTAATGGTTTTCAGAGTCCACGGCTCATACTAAACATGCTCTGAGAGCGTCAGTCATCAGTGACAGAACACCAACTGCCTCTTCTTGCCCACCTGGTCCTGGAGGACATAATGGGAAATCTTGTAAGCCCAAGTAAAAAATGGGAACAGTACATACAGCATGCTGGACAGGTGGAGACCAGGCCAATAAGTGCTTCACATAACTTAAAGTCTTCAGAGACAGGAGCTCCAGAAAGCAGTGTCAGCCAGAACGTCAGAGACAACATCTGAGAATTCCTATTTTTTAGCATTCAGCCAAGGGAGGACAAGAAGTAACATAAGCTAAAAGTTGTTTGACCCCTTTCCAGATTAGGAAGCAGGCAAACATAAAGTCTGGACCTTACCAAGAACAAGAGCCAGCACTTAGGGAGTCACAACCAGGTATCTGGCACTGTGCCAAGTACTCTGCACATGTTAACTATGCATTAACTAATCTTAACCCTCAGAGACCCCGTGAGACACACGCTCAGTGACTTCCCTTCACAGATGCTGAACCTGAGGCAAGAAGTTGGGGAGTGAATAAAGCAGGGCTAAAAATACCTGCATTATGGAAAGCACATTAACAAAGAAGGCCAGGGCCAGGTCAATGTCACCACCTCCAGGGACAGTACAGCCAAAGTTCACATGGCACAGGGGGAGCCACAACCAAGACCACTAAAGGCTCAGCTTCATAAGACCACAGGAACAAGGACCTGCATCTGGGTTCTCAACTTTCATCAAAGATGTCCCCTGAGCTGGGCCCAGTGGTGTACTCCTGGGGTGCCAGCTACTTGGGAGGCTGAGGCAAGAAGATCACTTGAGCCCAGGAGTTCAAGACCAGCTTAAGCAAAATAATGTCCTATCTCAAACCCAAAGTCTCTTAAAATAGCCACCAACTCCCACAAGGTAAGTGCAGTATTACACAACCCAGCAGCAAACCTTAAGAATGGAGCCAATTCCTGTATCTTCCCCTTTGCTGACTTCCCCCGTCACAGGCAATAGCTGTGAGACCTTGGGCTGAATAATTAACCTCCCTGAGTCTCAGTTTCTCTGTCTGTAAAATGGTACAATGTTTATAGCTCTTGCTATATTTAAAACTTACTTCCAGAATATAATAGATGCTCAATAAATGTTAAGTCACCAACTATGGTAGCAGCAGTGGTAATAAGAGATATTAGCTCTAGTTGTGGAACTAATGTCTCTCACACAGCATGATATCACAACATGATATGTTGTAGTTTCCAAACACAGAAATAAAGTATGGAATAAGTATCTCCTGTCCCACGGTCTCTTCTGCAATGTAACCATGCCACAATCCCATCAAGAGGTAGAGTTTGGGGCCTGGGACATAGCTTGATGGTTCAGCACTTGCATAGCATCCATGAGATGTATGAGGCCCAGAACTCCAAACCCAGCACTGAAAAAAAAAAAAAAAAAAGATGTAGAGCTTAATTTCCTTTCTTTGGATGTGGGCAGGCTTGTAGTTGTGTGACTTCCAAGGCTGGGCCGTGAACAGCAATGCAGCTTCCACTTGGCTAGCCTGTGGCTGAGCTACCATGTAAGAAGTCACGTGATCCTGAAGTTCCTGAAGAAGTCATGGTCCAGAGCCCCAGCAGAGTTTCCAAAAAACAGCCAGCAGGGCCTGCCAGCCACATGAGTACACAAGCCTACACCTAGACCACCTTCTGGCCTTGCAATCTCCCCGGCTAAGGCTCCAGTCATACCTGCCATGTCTTGCCCAAATCTTCAGCCCTCAGATTCTGGGAACATAACAAAATGATTATTTTAAGCTACTGAGTTTTGGAATGGTTTGTTACACAGCAAAAATAACTGGGACATACACTACATTTTCAAGACTTTTTCAGTACCTATTATTTGATGGATACCTGGAATGAAACTGGGAGGGAGAGATAAATATAGTTTTAATCAGGGATGATAATCCACCCCCCCCCAAAAAAATAGGCATAACTATTATTGTACAACAGAATATGCTGGCAGTGAGGTGCAAAGAGCAAGGCTAAACCTCAGAGGGAAAAAGTAGGTCCAGAACCTTCACGGAAGCAGCAGGTCTGAACTGGGTCCTAAAGGATATAGGGAAGTGCATGCCACACGTGAACAATGGACAATGTCCCCAGATAAGCAGAGGTTGGCCCAGGTCTGCCAGGCAGCTGAAGGGTGCATCAACGCCAGGTGGAAGAGAGCACTGAAAGGCACATTAAGAAAGTGAAGCACCTCCTTTGAGACCAGGGATGTTAAGAAAGAGGCTGCCAGAGGCAGACGTGGAGACTCAGGTTCAGGTTTCTGGTGCAGCTGGAGAATGGGTGGAGAGAGGCAAGAATGGGAACAAGGAGATTAAATTAACAGTCAAGAGAGACAAGATGGGGCCCAGCCTGATGTGAAGTGCAAGGGCAAAAATACCGTTCATTCATCTTTTTCTTCTTTCTTTTATCTGAACCTTCAGCGGTACCTAAAATAGAGCTGGTCCAAAGATGATGATTAATAAATGTTAAATTATTGATGCTACTTCTCAGGTGTGACTACCAATGATTCACTTCACCCCAACTAACTTCCATCTCCCTGACATCTGCACGGCTGAGTCACCAGGCTGCCAGGTTGTCCTAGATCAAGGCATTCAGCTAGTGAGCCCGGGGCTGCTTCTCAGCCATTGCCTAATGGTCTCATTACTAAATGCAGAAGCTGCCTCTTGAGTGGATTGCTAAGCTATGACTCCAGAAAATTTTACACAGTATAAAATTTACTTAGAATAGAATATTTACTTAGAAATTTTAAGCTATTAGACTATAACAAGCCTTCAATCTCTTTTGACTACCACTCCGACTCATCTTGCTTCCTCTTCGTTCTCTTAGACAGCCACAACTGTAACCTAGGGATATACCTCTCCAGAATTGTTCTGGTGCTGGGGATAGAACTCAGGGCCTTGCATATGCTAAGTAAGTAGCCTACCACTGAGGTACACTCTCGGACCCAGAATTTTTTTAAAATAACTTTGAGTCACTGATAATATACAGTATTGTTCAGCATTTTTACATAATATCTTCATCCCTTATACTGACTTAACACTCCTTGGTTTTCCTCCTCAACTTTTTTAATCAAATAAAGTTCCAGTTCTTTCCTTTTAGATAACTATTTAGTATTCCATCATAGGATTATACCGCATTGGTGGATATTTAGATCCTTC
>JAJEJO010001736.1:355248-381320 GCA_020662805.1 Glaucomys volans
ACCTTCTACCTCTTGTCCTTTCCTTGTCCTGGAAATTTTCCCAGCCTCTCTCTCCATAATCATTTAAACCATGGAGAAGAGATATAAAAATATTTCCATGTACCACAAGCTTAGAGTGAGTCAAGTACAAGGGCCATCACTTGGAAGCCCCTAGCTCTCCATCCCATAACATGCGTGGCACCAGGAAGTTCCCACAGACCACATATCTCCTGCTCTTCTAACTCTTCCCCTTCTCTCCTGTCACTCACCTCTTGCCAAGACCCCCAACTCTTCTCCAGAGAATATAGGGAACATGCCCCGAGTCCTATCTTCCTTCTTCTACTCCTCTTTTCCTCTTCTGTATCCCCCTCGTGGCCTTTCTAAGGGTAGTCTGAAAAAAGCACTTGGAAATACAGGCAGCAAGGGAAGCTTGGCAGCCTCCCCTACAAAAGCCATGCCCATGCCACAGGTCAGGCCTTTTCCTTGCTTCCACCTGGTTTCAACCAGCATCCCATCAAAATCCTTCTGGTTGAATATGAGTGCCAGTATCTACAGGAGAAAAAATTAAAAGAGGGGATCGGATTACTTGCCTGTAAACGCTCTCCCTGTAATTACCCTGACCACTTTTTCTTTCCATCTGGTTTCGAAGATAGCGGAAATGGTCTCCTCCTTGGAGGAGGGCAGTCATGCGGCCCTGCCGGCTCTGCTGAGCCCTGTGGCTGGTGTGAAGAACCTCAAGCTCAGGATGAGTTCCAGAAAGGGACTGTGCCTCACTCCCCCTCACAGCAGGCCATGTCTCTTCACAGCTGCTGCTGCTATTGTAGGCTTCATTTCTGGACCAAGGACACCCTAGTTTTTCCAGATTTTCAGTCTGGTAGAAAGGTGGCTGCTAGATTACAGAACAGTCTCTTTACTGGCCCCCACAGCTGCCCTTCCAGCACAAGGCCTGGAATAATTCCTCCTCTGCTCCTGTCATGCCCCAGCTTTCTGTGCTCCCTCCCTCCACCTGTGCATCCTTGGATGCTCAAGTGGCCCCAGGAAGAGGATTACTAAGCCTGCCCCTTCTGAAAACAGTACAGGGCTTCTTGCAGCAGCATCAGGGTGTCACTCACTCACCTTGGAGACTACAGGCACAGCATCTGTAGGCAAGAGGCAAGCAAGGCAGAGGACCATGAGGGCCTTCTCAAGGGGCTTGGGGAACAAGACCTGGATATGAAGATGTGACCATGGCTCCCTGAAGCCATGAAAAGTCAGTATAGTGTATCCCTCAACACAATGATCCTTCATTCTGTCTCCTACCACTTCAGCCATGGAGATACAAAACTAGAAGACAGAGCTGTCAAGCTGACAAAGAATATGTAGACTTTTGAGTTGGGGTCTTCAGAAGAGCCTCCCAGCAGTTTCCTGGTCTAGGAGCAGCCCTTCAGTGCCCACCCCTAAAAGCACCCCTGTACACACCACCAACACTCTTCTCCCAACTCCAAGGGGGGCCCCATTGGCCAGAGCCTTCTTGGTGTACCCCTTGGTCTCCTGGAGATACTGTGGGGATCCTTTAGTGGTGGAATCACTAGCAATGAGCCCACAGCATGTCTTCTTGGACATTAGCTGGATAATCACAGCATAGAGGAGGCAGGTGAGACAGAGAAGTGTACAAAAAGAACCCAGGACTTCAGAGCAGCCCAAGGATACAGCTCACGGCACAATGAAGCCTCGGAGGACCAGAACTGGAAAGCCTTATAACTTCGACCACTCTCTTTAGGACAATCCCCTTGTCCCTCTGCTCTCCAGGGATCCCCTTTCTTCTCCTGGCCACAGTCCTGGGCTACAGATATTCAGCCCACATATGCCTACTGCTCATGCTGTACTCACACCTGTGGATCTGGGTGAAAATTCCCCAGATATCAATCTCAACAGCCAAGCAACTTTTTTTGTGAGCCAGCTTTCCAAAATTATAGATTTGAGGGTCATTAAACTGGCCAGGTGTAGCCAGATGTGACCATCTGAGCATCTGTATTCCATCACCTAGCATACCTGTCCCTACAGTGAGGCACCTGGAAATGTGGCGAGCACTCTCACAAAGCACTCTGTCCACACTCAACGGGGAGCACTTCTGGGGGTTTTCCCCAGCACCCGTCACTTACGGTAGCAACGCATGGCCACTCCTTCTTCCTCCTTGGCTTTGACTTTCATTGTTGGTGGTACATCCTCTAGACCTTTGGCCTCATCTGTGGGCAGCTGTGGGGTTGTACCTTTTCTAATTCAAGGAACATGCTTTAAGCATTACACTGAACAGGTAGTGGGCAGCAGGCCCTGGGTTCTGACCAGGTCACAGGTAAGTCAGCATCACCAACACACAAAACAACCCTTGGAGACAGGATGAACATGCAGCGGCTCAGACACTGCACTGGGGAGCAGAAGGAGCAACATACCATGAGGGAGGTTCAAAAGCAGAAAGAGGTCCACTAAGAAAGAATGGATTAAGTAAATTACAGAACTTCCTCAGGCGGTGAAATATTACGTAGTCACTAAATATCATACAGAAAAACTCTCATATGTGAAAATTAGAGAAGAAGAAAGGGAATAATAAGGGGATCTCATGAAAATAGAGACCAAAAGAGTAGAACAAAAGGATGGAGAGGGAGGGAGGGGCGGGGCCAAGGAAGGCCCTGGGGAATGAAACTGACCAATTATGCTATGTCCACACAAATATTCCACTCCTGCAAATAACTAGAATGGATGATTTTTTTTTTTTTTTTAAAGGAGACTGATAGCTGGGTGTGGTGGCGCACACCTGTATTCCAAGCAACTCGGGAGGCTGAGTCAGGAGGATCGTGAATTCAAAGCTAGCCTCAGCAACTTAGCAAGGCCCTAAGCAACTCAGTGAGACCCTGTCTCTAAATAAAATACAAAACAGGGCTGGCGATGTGGTTCAGTGGCCGAGTGTCCCTGAGTTCAATCCCCGGTTCAAAAAAAAAAGAGGAGACTGACAGAGGAAGAAAATGGGGAGGGGGAGAAAGAGGAGGGTCTGGGGAATGAAACTGATCAAATTATGTGCATGTACACGTCACAATGAATCCCATTATTATATATAATTATAATGCACCAATCAAAACCATAAAAAATCGTAGAGAAAAATATCCATAAACACCTAAAAATGCTAAAAATAGCAAGTTATCAAGTATAAGGGAGAAAAAGCTAGGAAGAGTTTGAAAATATTTTTGTAAAGAAAAATGCCCCCACATACCTCTGCAATCTCCCAGATCATCTGCCTTATACGATCCAAAAAAGGAGTCAGAGATCAGAATTTTGGTGTAGATGACTCTCAGACTGTGTAAGTAAAACAAGGACCTCAGGTGGGAGAGGGAGCTGATGTGAACAGGGAAGGGGTTGAGAGGAAGTGTTGGCAAAACTGGCCAGAGCCAGGCTAGCAGGTGAACTTGGCAGGCAGGTAGGGCATCAGACAGTTCTTCAGTTGCCCTCTATTTAGACACTGACTGCCTAGGGTCCGGTTGAACAGGTTTGACCTCATCTACTTAGTTTTTTAAGCTGTTTAGTGACTTCCCTAAAAACTCCTTATTTTCTGAGTTATTAAACTTTCAATTCCATGTTGATCCCTTCTGAGCCTTCCACTGCGTCTCTGCTCTCACTTCTTCCAATCGGATGCCTCTGCGCAGCATTAACAGAAACCACGAGCCTGATGAAAATCATTCTTCCAGGGCACAAATAAGACACCTGAATGACAGATGGTTTGAGGATCCTGAGAAAGCACAGTGTAGGCATCAACGTCCAGGCTTAGGCTGACTTACATGGGGGCAAGGACGTGACATGCAGTGCAGGGCTGTTTCTAAATCCCCATGGCGCGTGAGGCCTTGCAGGAACTGAGATTTCAGGATTTGGACTTTGAACATTTGCTGCAGGGCCTGACAAAGCAGCAGGGGTTCAAAGCCTCAGTCCCTGGTGGCAAACCTAGCTCAGATTCTGTAAGAAGCTCCCCAGGTACACCCTCCTATTTGGGGGCAATATTTAAGAAGCTGTCTTTGGAAGAAGACAAAAGACACAAGGAGATGTATTATCCTGACACAGACACTTTCTCCCTGGTTATCACCTGAAAGGAGAAAGGACTGCACACCTGCTATTGCAGGCAGTGCCCAAGTCTGCACAACCCTAGCACTTCCATGGTGTCTTCTCTCTCTCTTTCTCTCTCTCTCTCTCTCTTTCTCTCTCTCTCTCTCTCTTTCTCTCTCTCTCTCTCCTTTATTATCGTTATTATTATTTTTTGTATCAGGGATTGCACCCAAGGGCACATAATCACTGAGTCACACTCCAGCCCTTTTTATATTTTATTTTGAGACAGGGTCTCCCTCAGTTGCCTAGAGCCTTGCTAAGTTGCTGAGGCTGGCACTGAACTTGCAATCCTCCTGCCTCAGCCTCTAGAGTCACTGGGATTACAAGCATACGCCATCAAGCCCAGTGGTGTCTTCTCATTTTAACTTTACTACCTCTTGTGAGAGAAGTGTGTCCTTCCTTTTTCACAGATGAGATAAGCAAACTGAGGCTCCAAGAAACTCACAGAGAGATGCAGAACAAGCATCACCCACCATCTCTGACTCCAGGTTTATTTCACATAATCATTTCACATATATTTATGGTGCCTTTACATTTTTTTTGGTATTGAGTATTGAACCCAGGATACTTAACCAATGAGCCACACTCCTAGCCCTTTTTTACATTTTATTTGGAGACAGTCTCACTGAGTTGCTTAGGGTCTCACTAATCTGCTAAAGCTGACTTTGAACTCGTGATCCTCCTGTCTCAGCCTCCTGAGTCGCCAGGATTACAGGTATGCACCACTGCACCTGGCTGGTGCCTCCTCCTGCCTCAGCCTCTGGAGTCACTGGGTAGTGCCTCTTCTTTGCTAGACACAGTGCTAACAGGCCAGGTTATAAGACACACATACTCAAAGTTGAGGAGGGGGAGACAGATGTATAAATGGTGCTATGAAGGACACATGGAGAATGGAGCCAGGGTCCTTTCTAACTATGGGGGATCAGGAAAGGCTTCAGAGAAGAGAGCTCTCCTGTGCCAGGTTTTACATAGGAGGAGTGGGTCTTTCTGCCTGGGGGGTCAGGGTATGATGCAGAGTCTCAACATCTTAACACAGAGCAGCTTAAGGATGTGACGAGCGACCCAAGGAGCTGGAGGTCCAGAGAAGTGCAGGAGCTTGATAATGGGCAGGGGGTGCACAGAGGGGTAAAGGACAACTAAGACAACATAGCAGAAAGGGGCCAGACCAGGGCAAGGCTTGGGTGTCATGCTGAAGAACTTGGGCTTTAGCCCCTAGGCAGGGGAGAGCCAATGAGTGTAAAGAAGAGAGCAGACATTCTGAATCATGTCTCAGGGAGATGGTTCTAGCAGGAGAGATGGGAAACGGGTCCTAGCAGAAGTGGCAGAGGTGAAAGCCAATGAGGAATCCAGCTAGCACAGACAGCATGGGCAGAGGGGAGTCTGGCAGGAGCGATGCAGTCAAGAGACAAGAGCATGGGGGCACCAGGGAGCTTCCAGAACTCCTCCCAGGCCTTGGGAAACTGCTGGGGAGAAGATGATGGGGTCACCACCAGATAGGCCCATCTGACTCCCTATCATGTACCTCTAAAAAGTCACCTCCTGCAGCCAGCCCTCAGCAGGAGAGGGAGCAGAGATCAACCTTCTCATGGCTGACAGATGGCAAGCATTCTGACAGGATTCACCTCCACAGGCCATGATAACCCATTGATCAATTTGAGAAAGATGCCAGAAGATGGTTATGCCAAGCCACTTTAAAAGACCTGGCAGTCAGTCCTCCTCAGTCTCCATCAGCTGCAGACCCCATAACTCCCAAATGAGCTTTATTCGCCACAAAGGTTGAGACACTGCGAAAGTCACTGAGGGCAGAGCCCATTCCTGGAAAACAACAGACTACAAACTCACACAGCTCAACCAAGGAAGGGCTCAGGGAGACTCTGATGAGCTTACTGAGAAAAAAAGAGGAAGGACAAACAAGATGTCCAATTAGAAAATAAGCCCACTGGGATAGGGGTGAAGCTCAGTGATAGAGCACATGCTTAGCATGCACAAGGCCCTGACTTCAACCCCTAGCATCACACACACCAAAAAATAGAAAGAAAAAAAAAAAAAAGAAAATGATCCCTTTTTCTGTGTGTGTGGTACTGGGGATTGAACCCAGGACCTTGTGGTTGCAAGGCAAGCACTCTACCAACTGCGCTACATCCCCAGCCCAAAAACAATCCCTTTAATGGGGGCTCTGATGGCAGAGCTGTGAAGGCTGTCACTTTGCTAAAGCTGCACATTTAAATTACCTACATGGCAATCAAACACTGAGAGACTGACCATCACAGAGGTCTCCCTCTGTATCGAGTGCTGAAAACCAGAGTTATCAGTGGCCTTTTTCCACACAGCCAGGTGAGATACCAATCTGTGTGGGGTGGGGGATGCCAGTACCGCTCAGCAGCAGACTGCCATCACATGGTGACATGTTCTCTAGGATTTACACTGCAACTCAGACACCACCCCTGAGATAACTGCAGAATGAAGGCCCAGCATACTGAATGAGGAACCCTCAGAGGCCGGTGAAAAAGCAACCCCGCCAGACAGCAAACCAGCGTATAGATGCCGAAGGATCTGGTTTTAATACAGTCCTTTTCCAGGCATGTACTGCTATCTCACCAAACACAGGAAGGACACTAAAGGGATTCATGTTCTAGGAAGGAAAAAGAGAGATGGTGCTTATGAACTCAGAGCTGACCTTGCCTGGCAGGATGAACTGGCCACACCTGTGCAGCCCACAGCACCAGCCCCAGCCCCAGCGTGAGGAGGACGGATGCTGGTCTGCTCCAGGACAACAAAAGACTGCAGTGAGGAACAAATACAGCAAAAGACAGAATGGGGCTTCCGGGAAGTTCTCAATCCCATGGTTAGGGATGACAACATGAGTGAACCTACTGAGCATTTGATTTACTTGCTCAGGCAAAATCCCAGAAGGGACCCTGTCCCTGTCAGGCTCATTGTAAAGTAATGAATTTTGTGGACACTCACAGAGAAAAATAGCCTCAAATGCTACAGATCGATGCTGCGCACTGCAGAGACACAGCCTCCGGCTTCTAGGAGCTGCACTTGGGAAGACTGGGAGTTCAGCTGCAGTCAGTCTCTCTGAAAGCCAGCCCCAGGCATGGGCATGGCACTACCGCCCCACACTCCCTCCACTTCGCTCAAATCCCGTCACTGCTGGGTCAAGTAATTCTCAGCCCCTGCTTCAGGGAGCCAAAGGTGTTAGGAAATTACTGCAGGTCACCACCCATCCCAGAAAGTTCAAGAAAGTTGGTTTGGTTTTGCCAGTATTTGCATTGGGTGGGGAGACATTAGATAATCTTTATTTCCTCTCTAAGGCTAAATTCCGTAAGTGAAAAAAAAACAAAACTATTTTTTAAATTTTTGTAAAAAGATGGGGAAACAGACAATTCTTACAAGCCCTTTTCGGTTCCATCATCATGTCTTTGTGTGATACCAATATCCAGAACATCCAGGCTCCCCTAATTCTATATACCCCCATTCAAAGGGAAGATACGTACACATACACATAAAAAAGTTCAGAATCATGAGCTTAGGTTTACAAAAAAACACTTAGAAACCATAGAAAACAAAATGAAGAACCAACATGAATGACTCTGACTTGCATTAGAAGCAGAACTGAAAATCAGAGGTTCAGAAAAGGCTTGAGCAGAGTCCAGGGCTGAGGTGGCGTGGAGTCTGCAGACTCTCCTTCTCAGGGCCCTGGAAGGGCCTCCGTGCTACAGAGGCTGAAACCAGAGGCCGGAGAGCAGTCCACACCAAACAGGCAAAATTGGAGGAGAACAGATTCTGAAGGATACACAAGAACCAGAACAGTGGTGGTCTTTGGGGGGACAGGGTGAGAGAAAGACTTAACGTGCATCATCTACATATCTTTTGATATCCTTTTCAATTGAACACATGTTCAAGCAGTGCCTACTCAAAAATAAATGAACAAAAATACAAGCTGAAGTAAAACAGGGAGACAGTAAAAAAGACACAGATAATTTTAAATTGCCTAATAAAATGTTGTCTAAAAATCTAAGGGAACAAAACGGGGGTGGGGGGTTCAAGCGAGTGCAAAAGACAGCTAGAAAACAAGAACACATGGTCCTGACCAAACCCACCACTTTCCTGTCCTCACTCGCTCACATCTGCCTGGAGCACCCACGGCAAGGCTGGCATCGTGCCCAGCACACCTCCTGGTTTTCCTCCTCCCTCCCTGCACACGGCTCCTCAGTCATTTGCTGCCTGCTCTCCAGCCTCTTGCCTGATGCCCCAGTTGCCCACCAAAACCCACGTGGTGGCCACCACTCTTCCCCACCCACAGTCACACAGTGAGGCAGCTCCTCTGCCAGTTTCCCACCTGCATGGAAGCATATTTCTGAAAGCTGGCTGCAATGGCACCTTCCATCCTGCTCTGCATGACAAGGGATTCAGACACTCCTACCACCCAGAGGCTGTTGGATGTCTGTTTCCTACCCTGGAATCTGGTGGGCTGACTCTGGCAGAAGTGACAAGGCTGGGTCATAAAAACCAAACACCATCTTTCTGGGACATTCCCTGGGAGCCCTGAGTTAGCCTGCAAGCACTCTTGCTGCTCTGAGGCCTCACACTATGAGGAAGCCCAAGTCAGCCTTCACGACAGATCCGTGAACAGAACAAGATGCCCATCCTCAATATTCCAGCTCCCTGTGCCCACTCCAGCCACCATGTGACTGCTATTTGACTGGGAACCTGAGCCAGAACAGCCAAGTCCTTCCTGAAGTTCCAACCTAAAGAATTCATAAATGACTTCTGCTTTAAAATACTGAGTTAGGACAATTTGATACACAGCTATAGACAACTGGAACATGGGCCTCTAAACAGTAGAATCCTGAATGTCAAGGCCCTCTTATCTGACTCACTTCATTTCATCCCTCGAGGGCGGGGGGCAGGAGGTTTACCAGGGATTGAACCTAGGGGTGCTTAACCACTGAGCCACATCCCCAGCCCTTTTCATTTATACTTTTATTTTGAGACAGGGTCTTGCTAAGTTGCTTAGGCCCTCGCTAAGCTGCTGAGGCTGGTTTTGAACTTGCAATCCTCCTGCCTCAGCCTCCTAAGTCATTGGGATTACAGACATGTGCCACTCTACCTGGTCACTTCCTATTTCTTAACTGGTTTTAAGACCCAAAGCTTGACCAAGCCCTTGAACCACCAATTCCAGATATCTATTTAAATAAATTCACTGTCTGTCCAAACTGCCTGCCACTCCCAACCATGCTGCTGTTGCCAGCCTTGTGCTTTCTCTTCCTGGAATACAGGAGTCCATTCTCCTTCCTTCCTTTGCTAATGGATGCTCACTGGCAGAGCTATCCCCATGTTCTGCTTATTCCTAACACCTGTTAGTCCCAGCTGGTGGCTGTAGGGAATCTTGCCCTAGAGAGGAAATTAGAAGATTACCTAAGGGGTGACCCCCCACATCAAACACCCTCCTACAGGCACAGCCTGTTCACTCCTCCAGGCCTCTGCACCTAGGACTGCACAAGCACCACCCAATACCTCAACCTTCCCAACTCCCCACATACAACAGAAAGGACTATTTTTTGTTTCACGCCCACGATGCTCCAGAAAAGACTTATGGCAGCTCAAGCACAAAAAAATTCTCATCCTCCATTATAGTGACCACCTCTCCTTTTGGGAGGCACTGAAATACAGCTGTCATCATTCCAAGAATGAAATGAAGTTGTGGAGTCTGTGACCTCCATGCACAACAGGAAGGCAAACTCACAAGGCCTTCCAAAGCCCTTTGCCTGGAAAGGTTCTTTCTCCATCCCACACCCAGCCAATGGCTAGTCACACTTTAAGTCCTGTTTGTCATTTGTCATCTCTGCTAGGAAACCTTGCTAACTGCCTTAGGCAGGTAGTCATTCGCTCCTCGTGTGCCTGCACCACACTGAAACTGATCTCCACACCTGCCTGCCTCCTTAGACTCAGAGCACCCTAAGCCAGAGCCTTATCTTAACCCATCCTCTGGTGGACCTCTGCTTCACACAGTAGGTGCCAAACAAATGCTTAGGGCTGAATCAACTAGTTACTCTCCTTTCCCAGTTCACCTCCACTCCAAAACATAACACTCCTTCCACAGGTGCCTCACATCTTCACCCCAGGACCTCCCTGGAGACCCTCCCCCACAGTCCCTCATCCATTAAGCCTCCTTTCCCCTCAGAGTCCCACTACACAATCACCTTCCCTGGGAAGAATCCCCTAACAGCTTCACCCTCCCCTCAGTGACCAAAGATGCTTTGTACACATCTAATCAGCCGCCCACACCCTCATGGCTTGTTTCGCTGCACTCCAAGTTGGCCCTCTTGTCCCACTGAGGCCCCAGGCATGTTCAAGAGGAAGGCTAGTGACAACTTGTCCTGAGTTCAGGACAGTTTTCATGCACATGGTCTTTAAACCTGAATAAATGTTGCCCTCCAATAACAATGGACAGCACTATTCTTAGTACTCTAGGTCTTAAACCCAGAAAAAAATATTGGCATTGCTGGATCCCCAGTTCCTAGAATGAAGTGTGGCAAGGAACTCAACAAAGTTAACTGTGTGTAATCCCAGCATCTTGGGAGGCTGAGATAGGAGGATGACAAGTTCAAGGACAGCCTCAGCAACTTAGTGAGACCGTGTCTCAAAATAAAACACAAAAAATGGCCGGGGATGTGGGTCAGTGGTTAAGCCCCTCTGGGTTCAATCCTTGGTACCAAAAAAATTAAAAAATTAAAAAAAAAAAAAAACAAGAAAAAAATGAATGAAAGAATGAATGGTCACCTGGCTCAGCCCCTACCCCAGAGAGGCTCTAGTGTGCCTACCCCCTCTACACTGGGCCCCAAGGCCTAAAAGACTGCAGGACTCACCCAAGGTCACTGGCACACCCTTGAGGGCAGACTGGAACCCATCTTCTGCTTCACAGACACGACCTCCTCTGTCCAGCCCCAGCTTTCTCACCACCCACTCCTTCCACATTCCAAAGACAGCGTCTCCACAAGAGGCTCTGGACAACATCCAGGAGTACTTTTCTTCCAGGCTTTAAAACAAATTGTGACAAATGGCTCCACAGATCTACTGGGCTATGGAGCCGAGCAGATGGGACTGCAATTCACACCATTAACTTAAATTCCATTCGATGCTGTTTCAAATTAGGGCATTTTATCTAGAAATTACAAAAAGCATTGTTTGGTGGCAGGGGGTGCACTTGTAAGTTTGCCAGTCGATTCATTTACAAATCTTCTCGCTCCTGGCTGCCCTCACTGATCACAGATTTGTACCCACTCTCCCTTACTCTCCCAGACCAAAAAGTCCTGATCATTTGGAGAATCCCCAATGGATTCTTGGGGGCTCACAGAACTAACCACTTCACTCCCCTGGATCTGTGGACACCCTGCATGCAGGTGCACATCTCTGCAGAGAACAGCCCAGGTAAGGAAGCTCTATTAGAAAGTCCTTCCTTACTCTGAACTGAAACTGGGCTTAGGGATCTTGGACACAGGACAAGCCCAATCTTATTTCTTTATTCAATGGACAGCAGCTGAGCACATACTAGGACCAGGACACTGTGGCTGGCCCTAAAGCTCCAGATAGGGCTGACCCTACAGCTCCCATTGCATAGGAACAATCTGACCCTCAGGGAGTTTGTGTTCTATGCATCAGTTCCCATCCCCATTTCTTACAAACAGGCTCTAATGTGTCTCTGTCCCTGTGTACTGCCCAGAATTGCACACTGCTCCCCTCATAGGGACTAACCAGGACAGAGCAAGCAGACCACCCTCCTCCTGAAAAGACAAGACAGCTTTGTTTGGCAGCCACATCACATGGTTGAGGTCTGCCAACTAAAACCACCATCCTGCCCATAGCCTCTCCTCCTCCTCTTCATGCAGCTGCATTCAGACCTCTGCATCTACCCCTGTTCTATCCTAATAGGTTAGAGGGTTGCTGTCCCTTCTCACTTTAAAAATCACACAGATGATTTTAAATGACTCAGATGATTTCATCAAGCTCACTAGAAAATGCAAGGAAGGTCAAGGACAGAATCCTGCAACACCCCAACATGACCAGAAAACTCTGCAGACAAAGCTCAAGTACATTATTTCCCTGCTCATGGACTTGGGCTGCTCTTGTTCTGCCTATGAGCATATCAGATTGCAGTCCCTCCTGCTGGCATCCACAGTAGGTACACTCAATAAATATGCCAATGGAGACCAAATCCTAAGACATCCCATACATAAAAAAAATTTAAAAAATAGCCATGTTACCCCTGCTGCCCTCACTCTTTCTGTAGTTTCCTGCAGTCTAGCTGGCTAGAAATCTCAGAGCAAAGATGGCACCTCCCTCCTTTGTCACTTCATCTAGCCATCTAACCTGCTTCTTTCTCACCTACAGCTGTCCTGTTCACTGCCACTCTCACCACAAGTTCTTCTCTTCAATCTTCGAGGCCATTAGCATATTTGTAAATTAATAAACCACTCCTAGGAAGTCTTCCCCCAAAATCTGTCACCATGTCAACAATGGCCTGGTGACCCCCCAACACCTATCATGTCAGGTCCAAACTCCTCCTTTAGCACCCAAGGTTCTGTCTTCTGGACCCACACCCCACTTATCCAGCCTCACTCTTCACTGGTCCCTTCCAAACACATCCCTGTGGTCTGACAGGTTGATGCCATGGCCCGCAAGCCCACCCCTAGGTTTTCCTTACACTGACATCCATCCATTCTGTGTCGGTAAGAGAACAAGAAAAGTGAAGGGAAGAAGGGAAGAAATGGGGTAGATGGTACAGTTTCAGCAGGTGACAGTTGAGTCTTGCCAGGCCCACCACACTAAGTGCTTTACACATGTGAAACACTCAAGCTCCCCATGACCATCTGAAGCAGGCACCACTCTCAGCCTCACTGGCAGGTGGCTATCTGCCCATGATCGTGCAGAGTCTGCATTCTGAATCTTCCACCTGAATCCCTGAGCAGAGAGAAGTCCTAGGGAGAGAGACCAGCACAGAATTAAGAATGACAGCAGATAAGGTGCCAATCTTATCCGCTGTGGAAGGATAGAGTCAGCCCAGGGAGTTAGGTGGCAGCGAGGGGGCGCTCACCTGGAGATCGCCTTGACCAAAGTCTGGGAAGTAAGCCAGAGTCTGGCAGGCAGCCCAGAGACAGGTAAGAGGAAGGTACCCATTCCACTTCACAGGAGATCAGGGCACATGAAAAGTAAGGCTGGAAGGCAAAGGTGCACTCACTGAGAGGGCTGGTGTGGGTCTGCTGGAAGGGGAGGGTGAACAGAGTGGGGAACAGCAGAGGTAGGGACAGACAGGCAGGGAGCAGGCCATAAAAGGTATGTGCTTGAAAAAGATGGGCCCTCAATCCTGTGCAACCTATTCAACCACTCATTACCCATCTAAGTCCTACTGCTCCTTTGCATAGCTCAAGTCCTATCTCTTCTGCACCCAACCTCCCTACTTTGTGCAAACCACAGGTGTGGCGACAGGTGTGAACCAACTGCAAATGACAGAAGGGAGGCTGCATCTTGGATCGGTCCACACAGAAGCAAGGAAAGCCCCCCCCACTCTGCCTTCTCCCTTCCCACTGCTCTTCCCTCCTCCAAAAGGAGAAAAGAAAATAGTGCCATTGTTCCCCTTTAAGCTTGTCAAGACAACTCATTAGAGCTTCATTACTTTGCTTTTTCCAGCTGTTAGTATATGTGTCTGGAAAATACCTAGAGTAATGGGCCTCTAGAATCCATTAAGTTTGGGGAATCCATGAGCTACTGTCATTAGATGATAAAGAAAATATCATTTTTTCAGGATTAGATAACCAAAAACCTCAAGTTTCTGAGTGTCAGTCAAGACAATGATATCAAGAGGCAACAGAGACCATGTCAAGCTCATCAGAAGAAGAAGGACAATCACCCATTTCGTAAACTAATTTTGAAATAAGAAAATATTTAAAACATACGGAAAAGATAAATACCTATGCAATTCCAGGATCTGTCAAATCCTAACATTTCACCACATTTGCATTAGATTTTTTTTTCCAAGGAAAAAAGCATTATAGATTCTGCTCGAGTCTCTATTCTACCTGCTTCTCAATCCCAATTAGCCTTACCTACCCCAGAAATGGTATTCATCACTTTCACACATTTTTATATTTTACTACATATAGATGTATCCATTAACAATGTCATTTTGCATGTTTTAGAACTGTTTAAAATGACATCACCCCATATGCACCTTTTTACATCCTTATTTTGACTGGACAAAAACATGTTTGAGGGTAATCCTTGTTGACAGATGTCACTCCAGTGCACTCATTTCAACTATTATATGTCATCACCCATTGTACAAATACACTGCGTGTATGGCACAATTCACTTACTTTCCTATCGATAAGTGGTTTCTAGCTTTTCCCTACAATAAGCATTCTTGTAAATGTTCATCCAGGGTGTCTTCGCCCACACTGCACAAGGTCCAAATTGCTCTGCGATGTCATCACACCAATTTATATTCCCCAGATCGGTGTTTAAGTGTTCTTCTGTTTCATGTCTTTGCAAGTTCCTGGTACTGTCTGACCACCACATTTTCACCAATCTGATGGGGGCAAAATTTTATCTTCATGTTATTCTAAAAATTATTTTTAAAGGGAAAATAAGTTTCTAATAAAGGCAGCTTAGCAGACAAGAGTTTTCAACACCACAAGGGAATACAATAAGCGTCCCTTGAATTTTTTTGGAAATAATACAGGAGGGTAGGGAAGCACATTGAGGGTATACAGATAAAACAAGATTGGCCGTGAGCCAATAATTGTTGGAACTAGGTGATAAGGTAAGTGAGGGTTCATTACCTTATTCCTTCCCCCTTCATATTTATTTGAAAATTTTCACAGTAGAAAATTAAAACAAGAAAACGTTGCAAAGCATCTGACCAAAGACTATTCAAAGAAGAGCAGCGGTAACTGCAGAGGGGAGTTGTTCCATGAGCAGAGATAGAGCCAGCAGGAACAGACGATAAACGGAAAACCAGGAAAGGAGCTACAAGACCTGTTTCTGAGCTACATTTTGATTTACATCAGAAGAACACTATCAAATTTGCATGTTGAGCACCATTAAAAAAAATTTGCTCAAGCTTTTATTCCTAAAATTTTACTTTGACATACAGAACATTTCATGTGTTTTCATACACTCACTTCTGTTTTCCTAACGTGTACATGAATACTTAGTATTTTTTAAAATATAAAACTTTTTGCAGTTAAAAAAAAATTGGTCCCTGGGGTTTGCTGGGAATTTAAGTCTGTGATATCTTAGGATAAGAGGTCAAACTATATTCTTTCAAGTAAATCGCTATTATGACTAATAACATTAGAATTCTGATACCTCCAGGCAGCAACAGCAGGGAACTGAGATGGAGCCCTGGCTCAAGAAAAGGGGCCCAGGTGATGGACTTGGTCAGGGCTTCCAGAAGGTAAAAGATGCACTGGGAAGAAACAAACACAGCGTGAGACCCAGGACCCAGCAGACATTAAACCTGGAAGGGAGTAAAAGCTCCTGTCACACCAGTAGGAAGAAACGCACTGTCTCGACAGAGTAAGAAAATGTACAAAAGGAAAAACCTCAACAAGAATTTAAATCAATGGTTTGGAACTGGGAACCAGAGGCTGTCAGCTGGTGTCCTGAACCCAGGGGTGTGGCAGGCCGCAGGGGCAGAGCTGCTCTGAGGTGGCAGTTCTGTCACAGTGTCATCCATCACTGCTCCATGCTGGGCCTTGGGAGTTCCAGAGGTAGATGTCAGCCAGGGCCACCAGGGCTACCTGCCAGCAAGCCCTGGGCAAAACTGCTTAGTGAGGTCCTTCTCAGATGCCCCTGCACGGTGTTGCCCGCAGCCGGTCTGTCCCCACTCAGTCTTCACTTACAGTCCTCACTCGCCCACCTCTGCCCCTGAAGCAATTATTCATTAACCACAGGGATTTATCAACCCCAAACAAAGGGGCCGCAAGGCTCATCTGTGCCTGCATGTCTCACCCAAAAAACAGCAAACGGGCTCCTCATGAGCCTCACTCCCCAGTGCAAGAGGAAAGCTCTGGAGTTGATCACCTGGTCCTGCCCCTCATCTTACTGAAAAGGAAACTGAAGTCAACTTGTCGGGCTAGTTCCCGACAGTGGCTTGGACAACCCGGGTCTCCTGATTCTCAAATCCATGCCCTTGCCCCTCCCCAGGGGTCTCACTCCTGGGTACTGAATTGCCATTACTTTTTCATTCACACCTCTGGGTCACTGAGTACTCCCTTTGAGGATGGACACTGAATGACCTTCAGGAGCTCTGACTAACCGCTCCCCCACAACAGTTCTTTGTGTCCTGACTCTCAGCTGCTCCTCAACAGCTCTGTGCATTTATTACTGTCAGCCCGAGGAGCCAGCAAGGTTCCAGGCTGATGCTCAGGGGCCGGCAGGGAACCAGCCTGTCCATTGCTCCCAGCTGCACACATCCTCCTAGGGATGCAGGCACAATGACTACCAGGTAAGGAGAGGAATGGCAAGTAGGTTCCTGGGTGCTAGCTTTGCCTCCCCAACCACATCACACACACAGGGTGGTGGCCACATCCAGGTCTCATGTTGCCACATATGTAAAAAGGGCTTCTGTGTGCAGATCTTCCAACCCCTGTGAAAGAAGGATGTTGTTTGTATCCTGCAGTGAGGAGGCTGAAGTCCTAAAAGGTCATGTGATTAATCCAAGGTCATAAAGTTAGCAGGAGTCAGGGAAAGGAGAGGAAACAGAGCTTCCAATTCCAAGGCCAGGACTCTTCAGCCAGCCCCCAGTCCCTCTCTGCCCACCTCAAACATGTGCACAAGTTTAGTGAGGCAGCTCCCAGCATGCATGCCGTGGGACCAACTTCTGTGCTCAGCACTCTGGCTGTAACAACAGTCCTTTAGATAAGGGCACCTACGCTTTTCCTTCATTCAGGCCCCTGGACTAAAGAATACCTAATAATCAGTGGTCCCCGCTCAGGAACTGCCATCACAAATAAAGAAAAAAGTAAATCCAACCACATGTTCCTGACATCCCTCGCTCCAGTCACAGACACCACACTGGGCAGAACCGTAACCTGATAGCACCCCTGTCTGGTTTTGGCTCTTTCTAAACACCAGGGACCTAACAGGAAAGCAATGCAGGAAACTACAGTCATCTGGTTCCCTGTAAAAGACAGCCCTGAGCAATGAGCTCCAGAACCAGACACAGCTGTGACCGCCCTGCCCAGCCCCACACACCAGCAAAAGAGTCACCAGCCTGGCAACCACAAGGACACCAAGGCAGCATCCCCACACCCCTGTGGCTTCTGCACTGAGGTTCATTTGGGAGAGGACATCTCTGACTCCAGCTCTGGCCACGAGCCAGCGTAACAGGAGCTTGTGAAAGCCAGGAAAGAGAGCCGCATACAAGTGGACTGTTCCAGTGTCCACGGGCTGTAAGTGGGTCCCAGTTCTGCAGTGGGAGCTCCACAGGTGTGCTTTACTTGTGTACTAAGGTGACAGAGACGAAAGCCAGCAGCGGGGGATGTGTGGATGGTGGTGGTCCTCAGAGAAGGCAGCCCTGTGTGATGAGGGACCTCCCCAAGGAAACCTCTCCACCATCAACTGACTCCACAGAGTCAAACCTTCCCAGATAGCCCATTAAAAGGAGGCTCAGGGCACACTAACACCTCAATAGCTAGTGACTACAGTACAACAGAAGGGCTCTGGGTTAGAAGTCACAAGCACCAGGTCCCCTTCATACATGACCAGTAGGCATGTAGCATGGATACAACTGCTTGAAAAAGTTTAGAAGTTTTTGACAAAGTTAAACTTAAGGTTGGCAGATGATTCAGAAATCCCACTCCTAGGTATTAACATGGAGAGATGTACACATGTCACAGCAGCCCCAACCAGAAATACCCCAAAGTCCATCTGCTGGTGAATGGAAAACCTGTGGTATATCCAAACAAGGGAACACTGCTCAGCCACAAAAAGCAAGAACTACGCACGGCAACACGAAGGAATCTCAGGAGCATCATGCTGAATGAGAGAAGTCAGAGTCAGAAGGCTACCCTGCAGAAGCCCACGTGCCTCCCTTTTTGGTCAGGGCAGAGGACAGGATCAAGATCCCCTGCTGCCGTGGGCCTGATGGTGGGAAAGGGGGTCAACCACATGAGGCACAAGGGAACTTTCTGGGATGACAGGAACGTTCCATATTCCAGTCTAATGGTATTTGCACAACTATTCACATTTATCAACACTCAAAGAACCACACACTTAAAATTGGTGAATTCTGTTGTATGCAAATTATATCACAATAAATTGTATTTAAAAATACCAGGTTCCTTTTCCTTAGCTGGAGCTCAAAGACACAGATATGTGAGCCGTGACTTGGTGAAATCACATAAACTTGCTGGGCTTCAATTGCCTCATGTACCTAGGGGGCTGCGTAACATCCCGCTGGCCAGGACCAAATGCAGAGAGTCAGGAACAATGTGGGGGTTCAATAATGGTCCACTTCTGCTTCTCCCCCTCAGTGTAAGTGACTCTAGTGACCCATACACCTACCAATCAGCGGGGTCAGGGACGAGCTGGAGGACTCAGTGAAGGACTGAAACACTGGGGAGAGAGAACAAGGGACAACAGCTAAGAACAGCCAGACCTGATGGGCAGTTGGGTGGGGAGGACATGGTTGCTGGGCCAGGAGGCACAGGAGACTGGAGAAGCACAAAGGGTGGGGGCAGCAGGACTGCTGTCATCCTGGCTGTTCTGCTCAGGGTCAGTCCACTGTGACTGCAGGCCTCTCATTTCCTCCACCATAACTAGGGGTCACAAAGTGCCTTTCCACAACTGCAGCAGCTCTGACACACTTGGGCTCAAACCCAGAGCTGAGCCCACAAGGACAAAGTCTTCTTTATGACTCACTGTGACTTGTTCCCGCTGCCTTTGAACCCTGAGGCTCTGTGACATGGAACACAGGCCTCAGCAGTTCTCTGACGCTTCCCACAGGCGCCAGGACAGGCATGGCACTCCTTCGCCTGGATCTGGGGGGAAACACTATTATCATTATTTTTAGGAAGTAGGGAGACCTCTGGGGGGTGAAGCCAAAAAGAGGACAGATTCAAAACCCTTCTAGGAACTTGGAAAGGCTGGAAAGTTCATGGTGCCAGCTCTTGAGCATGTCTAATTTTACTTCAAAAGTTCCTCTAAGCACAATACGCATTTCCAGCCAAGACAGGGTGAGTTTTTTGGCTCACAAACGGGTAAGGACAGAATTTCCTCCATTCACTGGAGGAAAGCTGGAGCCAGGCAGAAGGTGGCATTGAAGAGCATTCCAGGTAACCAGAGGCAGAATCAAGTAAGTTGTCAGTGGTGACAGGAAGCAGAAGAAGCAGAAAGCTAAGCGAAGGTAACAACGGCAGCTGAGGGAAGGACCCTGGACCCCTTGGGTCTTAGTCTACCGCCACCACCAGGACAGCAAGCTGGCTGGCCAGTGTGATTATGCCTGTTCGATGCCTGTGTATCAAGTGATACCAACTCCTGTAATGCAGCCCTCTCCCCAAACCCTCCCCTGGCCCAGCACCTAATGACAAATCACTCACCTCCCCCAGGACTGCTCTCATTAGATACTCTGCCATTACCTTAAAATCAAAGGACTAATGCAGGTTCCTCCCTTAGACCCAGCATGGGACACCAGATGACATCAATACCACTCTCAGAAAACACAGGGAGGAAGCCAAACAAAGGAAACCCTCAAGAGCAGGCCACAGAAGAGGTACACTGACAGAAGCTGGAGCAGATGGAGAAAGGTAGAAGCAAAAATGTTTGAATATGGGGCACATTTAAAGGCGACAGAGCAGCAGGTGGCAAAAAAAAAAAAAAAAGTGACAAGGAAGGGCAGAGGAGACTCAGGCAGCAACACCCAAACAATGGGGCTGAGGATCACTTGGAAGCTCCGGCTGCAATCAGCAATGTCCAAGGCTGGTGCACACCCTGCGCCAGTGAATGCCGCCAGGAGCTCAGAGATTTCTGGAGGTCAGTTATAATGGCCTCATCAAGACTGAAACAGGAAGGGCTGGGGATGTAGCACAGTGGTACAGGGCCTGGCATGCATGAGACCCTGGGTTCAATCCCAGCACTGCAAAGAAAAAAAACAAACAAAACAAACTGAAACAAGAACAAGAAGCAATCTCAAGGGAGGTGGCAACATTGTCCAAAGTTCATGCCTTTATGGCTTTGCAACTAGACACTGAGGCATAAATTCAATCTCCAAATGGCCACACCATACCTAAGGTAACCTGTGGCCAGTCAGCTGACCAGACTGGCAACCCTTCTAACAGAAAAAGTACACTGCTGAGTACTTTCCCTGTGGCCTCATTCAACTCACAATCACCCTGCTAAGTATCTCTTACTATTTTACAGATGAGGAAATGGAGACCCTAGAAGAGTTAAATAACTTGCCCAAAATCATACTGCTGGTTCCACAGCAAATGTTGATGAATACTGGCTGAATGGACAGATGGATGCATGACTGGAAAGACAATCAAATGTAAGGCCAAGCTGTCAGATGGCTCCAGTGACATCCACTTCCTGGGATTAAACCTGGACCTTCTTAGATCTCCTCGGTTAGAAAAAAGCCAAGACAGGCAGTGTGCACAATTGAATGTTATCAACAAATACTCAAGACACCTCAGTTATGCTAAAGTGAAGGAAAAATGAGAATTTGAGCTCTCATCAGACAAGAGAATGGGGCCATCCCTGTCCAAATTTTCAAACTCAGAAAGAAAAGCCCCCGAGTAGGTAGTGCCTGTTGTCTCTCAAGCCTGAAGGGTTTTCCTGTGGGTGTTTATAGAGTCAAGGTGTTCAGCTACAGGAGACAGGACGCTTGGGAGATCACATACAGAGCAGGAGAGGGGCTCACAAATGCCTTTCCCTTGCGTCTAACTCTGCGTCTAACTCTGCTTTGTTTAAAGCAAGATCAGATTCCACATCTGCACCTTTCCTTGCTGCCTGACGAAAACCAGATGCCAAATGCCTCCCAGCACACACTAGGGCCCTCTGCCCTTAGGAAAATAATGTGAGTCAGCCAGACAAAATGACTACAACACCATAACAAAGAGTATGTAGCCAGGACCTAGCTCTGGACCCCTGAGCCTTCCAGGCATATTTTAAATCTTTTTAAGAATAGGATAAGATGAAAAAGATGGGCTCTGCACCTCATTCTTAGTCTAGTCTGGGGGGGTCTAAGTTCCACATTTAACTAAATAATTAAGATGTTCAACCTGGTCAGTGAAGGACACCAGGCACCAAAGCATTCCCCTCTGCAAGTCACTTAACAATCTGGTGACCCATGGAGAGAGCAGCATCTCACTAATGAACAGGGATCCCACCCCGTGGAAAGTCGAAGGGGCTTGGGAAGCCAGGATGTAAACCTGCCTTCCAAGATGAGAGTCCTAGAGATAGAGTAAAGTTGGGCAGTGAGCTCTAGCCCCTCCCTGCAAACCAAATCAGGAGGACAACTGCAGCCTGCAGATCCTATGCTACCTGACAGAGAGCGCCCCATACACCACAGCATGGGCATGTCTGTTGTGTTGTGGTCTGTGCCACATCATCTTAAGCTCTGAGCTCTCATCCCCAACAGCCCATATTTTCATTGAATTCGAGGTCTCATTATTTAGATCTTCCACGATTACCTAAAAACCCCAGTGGCAAAAACCAAACAGCCTCTTCCAAAAATCCACCCACCCCTTTCCCAAATTTCTGCTGTCAGCATGCTCACACTCTCAGAGCCACCTTGCAGACTCTGCCCTCCCTCAATGTTCAACCAACCCTCCTTTCACCAGTTATTTATTCCTTCACAATGTTCCTTTGATATCTTCATCATGATCCCCATTTTCTACTGCTACCAACTGAAATCTCACCACCTACAACTGAATTATTCCAAAGGCCTTAAACCGGTCACTCCGTTTTTACTGTCTTCCCCTTCTAATCAATCGGGTACACAGCTACTCAATTCTCCTGATCAGCACACTTCTCTAAATTTCTCCCTTGCCCACAGTACTTACTGCAAAAATCAAGTATCAACTTCTATATCTGCACTTTGAGGGGCCCTAGAATCTGCCTGCAGAACCAGGAAACAATCTCACTATTCTTGGACAGCGCTATGTTCCTCCTGTCTCACAGCTCTGCTCATGCCATCCCCTCCCCAGAATTCCTTCTGGTCTTCCTCCTCAATCCTGACCCTGTTTCAGGATCCACTTTAAATACAATCTCCTTCCTCAAGTCCTTCTCGCCTCCTCTTTCCTCTCTGGCTTACCCCAGGGCTATACACTCTCTCTGAATGGGACACTTCTTGATGATCATATGAATCGTAGTGTTTTATAAGAAATCCTATTTCATGCGCTTTTGAGGGAGTGTCTGATATAGCTTGCCTTCAACTATGAAAATACCAACACAATTGGCTTAAATAGGAGGGCAACAAAGTAAGAAGGCTGAACAGCTCAGTCTCCAGGGACTCAGTCAACAAGGACCCTGGTTCCTCCCATATTTTCCCTCTGACAGCCTCAACAAACTTGCTTTCCTCATGGTGACGATACGCCTGCCTTGCTTCCAAGAAATCTAATGAAAGGAGTTTTCCCTTAAAAAAAAAAAAAATAGTGCTTCTTTTTACCAGAGAAGATGTCTTTCCCAGAATCCTTCAATAGACTTCTCATCTCATTGACCAACCCTGTACCACATGCCTGCATCTAAAACTATGGCCTGCACGTGTGGCTTAGATCAATTAGCATTTACCCTAGAGCTAGAAGCAGGGTCACCTTTCCTGGAGTGGAGTGTGGGAAGGTGTAGCATCCAAACAAAATTGGGCTCTGCCAGCAGGAAGAGAAAAGAACGGCTGTTGCATGGGCAATAAATTGTGTCTGCCATAGGCAGGGGCCAGGGTCATGTATTTGTGTTTCTCCCACTTGCCACCCCCATCCTGGCTGGCACATAAGGATGCTCGACAAATAGCCGTGGAATTGAGCTGAACTAGAAATTATCCTGTGGGTGTGAGAAAATACTGAGCATTTTAATGTGGTAGCACAATTGGACATTTGTGCACAGAAACTGGAAAGAGAGCCATGAAATCCAACAGATGCAAAAAAATTTCTCAGTAGAGATGGTCTCGTAGCTCTGATCCACACCCTAGCCTGGGCCCAACTCCCAGTTCCACAGATAGGGAGCAGGCCCCAGGCCAGAGTGCTGGGCTTCTCCCAGCAGGCCCAGCTGGGGCCTTTTCCTCAGTTCAACTCTTGCCTCTGTAGGGCCAGTGGTCTACAGTCCAGGCCACAACTCATCCAGAAGTTCCAGGCACAAAGGAGGCTCACAATGAGGAATATTAGCGCCTGGTAAATAACTGAGCACATTGCATATATTAGTCACATTTCCATTATTGTGACAAAATACCTGAGATAATCAACTTAAAGAAGGAAAGGTTTTATTATGGTTCATGGTTTCAGAGGTTTCAGTCTATGGTCACTTTAGGCTTGTGGTGAGGCAGCACATCATGGCAGAGAGGGAATGTGTGGTAAAGCAAAGCTGCACACCGCATGGTGGCCAGGAAACAGAAGAAACAGGAAGAGGCCAGGGTCCCAACATCTCCTTTAAGGGCACTCTCCCAATGACCTAACTTTTTTCCATTTGACCTCATCTCCTAAAGGTTCGACCAGCTCCCAACGGCACCATGGGCTGGCAACTAAGCCTATAGCTAACAAGCCTTTGGGGACATTTAAGACCCAAACTACATTACTGTGGGTATACACAACACACAAGGCATGAGCTCTGTCTGGAGAAGGGTACCCCATGCTCAGGCTTAAAGACACAGCTCCTTCAGCTGTGCCAATCATTCCCTCCTCCCTCTTTCCTTTAGAGGCCAATCAGCTCCCATCCCTACCTTTCATCATGGCTTTCAAACACACTCTCCCAGGTTCCTAGGGAGGCTGACAGCACTCCAGGACCAGATACATATGCCTCCACCTAGGGTTGGAAAATGTACTAAGAAAATATACTGGACACAAGGCTCTCCTGCCTCATTGATGCCAGTGTCTACATCAGAGGACCACAAGTTCTAGCTATTTTGACATTTTGGAATTTATTTTTAAATACTGTAGCTGGCTGGCATTTCTTTGGCTAGAGAAAAGTGCACTGACTGCAGCCTACTGTAAGACTTCATTGATTACAATGTGCATTCAATATTCAATACATATTGATGGAGCAACTATTAAGTTGAACCCTACAACACTGCTGATAGTTGACCCTTTTTGACCTACAAAAATAGTGATGTCATACACTTCAACCTAGTACTGACTCTATGCCAGGCAAAGGCTAAGGAGAGGCTTGGCACACCATGACAAAGAACAAAGATACAATCCCTGTCCTGATGGGACATACAGTCCAGTGTATTAACCATTAATTACTAAAGTAATGCACAGTCTAGCTTCACTGCTATAATCAACAATATATGCACTTATTCCTGTACGGCTTGACTTCACTGTTAACCTATAAACTCCATGCTTGAGGACATCTCAGGATGTCTGCAGTCTCCAGGCTAGCAAAGACAGTTTTGTCTCCTCTATCTCACATACTGCCAAGTACACAGGGGAACACATTACGTATTTGCTAAATTTATTGATCTGTGTTACATCAGACAAATGTGAGTACTGTGGAAGCATCTGGCAGAGAGAGCAAACCTAATCTTGGGAGGAAAGAATCAGGGGCATCACTAATTTGGTATTTCTGATATTGCTGATATGGCTGAGTTAGGTCTTCACAAAACAGGTCTTTATACAACATATAAACTACCAGCATGCTCGGGGTTTCATAGGGACTATTTAAAATACTTAAGAGAACAAACGATTTTCGAGCACAGTCTAGTATTTCAGAAACTCCATTTACATAAACAATTGGTACACTAATTGCAAATCATTCTTATTTCTCTCCTAAAGCAGGATCCCCCAAGGATCTTTATTAGGCACTCTATTAGCATAGTATGAGTTACAGTATTTACTTAAAAGTAATAACAGTAAAGTTCTTCAAAAAATATTTGGTAATTCAAGCATTTTCCTAATTCAAACTAATCTTCCTCATTAGTCTTCATTGTTAGGAATTTTATCATTCTATTAAGAGAGAAGTACCAAAGGCAGCACTTGAAGTAACAGTCACGAAATTCTTTCGAAGAACACCTTTGGTCGCAGGAACCTGAGCTAACATCAGAGGTGGGTGGAAATAGAAAAAGAAGTGAGCACTCAAAGAGCAACTATAATCTAATTTAGTCTAACAGACGACATATCTATAAAGTCACATTCAAATTATAAGCAGAGCAGATAAAAACTTCAGATCCTGTACCCCTGATCTTTTGATTAACCTGATAGAGTTTAATGAAAACTATGAACGAATGCCAGTGAGTGGCAGGCTTCTTAATCTGTTCCACAGCCTTTCCCTGACAGCCAGCCCTGGACACACACTGCAGAGACAAGAAGAGCTTGGATGGGATCTCCATGTGACTTTGGCCTGCCATTGTTCTTGCACAGGCTTGGAGACTGAGTAACACACTGGTCACATTCACCAGGCGTCTTGAACTCTCTTGACACAGCAAGTGAACAGCAGGCCTTGTCCTCATGCCAAAAGCAAACAAAAACTTGTCGCCAGCCAGGAGGACCCCTGGTCTCTCTGAAGGATGCAAGTCCCCATCCTGCCTTCTTTGCAGAACCTCACAAATCTCCCAGATGCAGGCAGGATGATCATGGGCGAGGAGAGATTATGCTCTGAATGTCTTAAGAGATTAGTTACTTAAAATCCTCCACATGACTTCAGTCATCCCTGCTACAGATCACAGAGTAAAAGCCTCCTTGATTAAAGCTGAATGCCGATACATTTGCAGAAGGGAAAATATGCAGAAGAAAACAAGAGTCAGCTCACTGACGGGC